>JAULJZ010154716.1:0-28886 GCA_032270985.1 Heliamphora pulchella
AATTGGACCTCGAACGTTAAAAATTTTGTTGGTGAATAAAAAATAAAAACGCCGCTACTTTTAGGATCTAAAACTAATTTTTCAAATAAAAAAATCATATATTATCATGCATGCAGTGAAATAAAGGGAAGAAAACTCGCTGATATATAAAACAGTCCTTCAACTTCTCAATAATTTCACTATAAGTAGCAGGCTTCGGCTTCAGTACACATCTTAATTTTATTTGGTGTTTGTCAAAAAAAAAATTCAAATAATTTGTCTTTTGTGATATTTTTTTTTAAAATTTTAGTTAGATTTTTTTAGACTCAACTTGTCAAATTTTAAAAATAAAAAATTTAGACAAAAAAATAAAACAAGTTTAGAAAAAATTTTTAAAAAATTATTTTCAACTAAATTACCACTAGTTTTTGCGGTTTTTGTCTTTAGTAAATTTTTATCAATACTAGTCGAAAAAGAATTATTTTAAAATGCTCCCCATGGCGAGACAGATCGGTAAGTTGATCTATTTTCCTTTCTTCAAGAGCAGGTGAAACAATTTGCGACCTCGATTATTTGAAAAAGTAAAATTTTTTGACACAACAAAAAAAAAAAGAAAAAAAAAGCCCATCTGACAAAAAAAAAATTCTAGCAAACACCAATACCAAACAATTTGCACAAGAATAACATCATAAGTACAAAGTTTTCATCATAAGTCTTATAAAAGAAGAATTCCATTGAAATTGACCAGAGAGTTTAAAAAAAAATAATACTCAAAGCAATACTTTTTTTTTCCTGCAATAGCATTGATAAAATAATAATACTATATACCCAAGAAAAATTACTCAAAAATTTACTTAGAATCCAAAATTAATATTTCAGATTCATTTAGCGTGTGGCCCACACAACGCGCATTGAAATCTAAATTATTTATTTTGAATTCATGATAAAATTTTGGGTAACTTCTTGGGTACATAGATAGTATTAAGGTAACTTAAAAATTTATCTAGAATTCAAAATTAATGATTTAAATTCACTTGTATTGTAGTGCACACAATATATAGTTAAATTTGAATCATTTATTTTGAATTCGAGATAAAATTTTAAATTATTTTTCAGAATATAAAGTATTAAAATCAACGAAATGTGATTTTAGTTGAGTTCATCGAACAACTCGACTTGTCGGCCATTCAGCGGTTGGACGGGCCTATTGTTGCTCTTGCTTGTCGACAACAATGGAGCTTTCAAAAGCTCAATTTGTTCCTTAGATATTGATCTCACCTGCAATTTTTCATAAGAAAATTTAAAATTAGTTATTTTTTTAGACCTCATAAAAGATCTAGTTCTACAATTTTTATTTTAAGAAATTTAGTCATATCAAATTTAGAATAATTATATTATATTTAATTTGTCCATATTTAATAGTTAATCTTTTCCGTTTTAGACAAGCAGAAAATTCAAGTGATATATTTATCAAACCATCATAACTGTTGAAAATAAAAAGTGATACATTTTTATTTAACTAATGTTAGTTTTATGAACTGATAAATATATCATTTATTGCATATGACTAAAACTGTAAAAAAAATTATTACGAGACTAAAACTCTATTATCAGTGAATAATAAGACTTAAATTAAAATTTTTCTCTTTTATAATCCAATTGATGTCTAGAATATAGTGTGTATTGATCTCACCCAAATAGGTTATTTTCATATTTCTAGGCTTTTTTTTTTAATATTTAAGTTCATTTTTTTGGATTCCTTTCCTCACAACGAATCCAAAAATTAATTTTTTTGATTAATGCAGAAAAAAGTTCAAAAAAAAAAAAGTTCTACTTTTTAATTTTTTGGTATAAATATATATTTTTTTCACTTTTTTGATTAGTTCTTGTGAGAGTAATCTAATAAGTAAAAAATGTAAACACAAACATAAAAAGTAAAAAAAATAAAATAAAAATAAGCTATTTGGGGGGAAGTTCTCTCAGAAACCATCTTATCCACGTATGTGTTTATTATGTTAAAAAAATCAAATTAATTAGGCATAAGTAATTATGTTTATATTATAATAGAAAATGCTTTATACATCTATAACTAATTGCAAAAAATTGATTCTGATTATTTATTTATATTGAAATTAATAATTATTGTAAATTTTAATACAAATAAATAGTTGAAATTTAATTTCTATTATTAGTCTATAATTAGTTGTCTGTGTATGTAGTATTACTATATCATAATAATTTTAAAAAAAATAAATAATGACTATAATTTCAAGAATAAATCATGCATTTTTTTTAAAAAAACAATGTAATTCAATTATGTCTGATAATATTTGATCAATTTAATTTAATTTTTTTTTACCTGAACAATCTTTTCAACCCAATATGACTCTATTACATTGAACAGTTCAATGACGTGACAAATAATTATTTAATAATATCATAATATTACGTGGTATTGTCTACTGTGCTTCGGAACTTTCACATATTTACTCGTCGTTTAACACCACATAATCCATAAGTGATACTAGAAAATTATTTTGTAATTTAAAAAAAAAAAGAAAAAAACTCAAGAGGGATAGTGCACTTAGGTTAGGTACCTTGGGAAAGATGTGCCAGATGACACTTTCGGCGCATGGTGGCGCGGTGACGGAGCCGAGATATCTGTAGTACTTGCGGGAGTTTCGCCTCAATATCCAAGTTTCGAAGGTCCCGACGGCGACTTGAGCTACTTCATCGGCTCCGCAGTTGTCCTTCGCTAGCTCAGCCAATTTGCCTTGGATCTAAAAATTATCAAACATATTATTTTATTATTGTAAAAAAAAAGATTTTAACCAAAAATTTTAAAAAATAAATTTTAACGTGAAAGGCAAATTAATAAAAGTTTTAATACGTAATATTTAATTATGTGATTTTTTTTGAAAATACTCCACAAATAGATAAATTTATCTGTTTAATATGTAAACAGATAAATTTATCTGTTAGGCATAAAGTTTGCATATTTATGTCTAATAAGTAAATTTATTTGTTTACATATCAATACAGATAATACAAATAGATAAATTTATCTGTCTACTTATTTATATGCCTAATAGATAAATTTATCTGTCTGCTTATTTATGCTTAACAAATAAACTTATTTATTTGCATATTAACACATAAAATACAAATAGATAAATTTATCAGTGTTTTTTATACATATTTAAAAATACACAGATAAATTTATCTGTATTTTTTATACGTGATTTCAATAAGGCAGATAAATTTATTTGTGTTTTTTATACGTACTTTTAATTAAAATAGATAAATTTTTTGTATTTTTTATATATATTTTAAAAAGGCACATAAATTTATTTGCTTTAGGGTATTTTTGTCTCAAAAAAATCTTGCACCTTAAAACTTTTATAAGTATGAACCTTACTCGTTAAAAAATTTTATTATACTAAATGAAAAATAATAAATGACCTATAAATTAAACTATTCACTATTTTTTTTTAAAAAAATGGAAAATGTAGAAAACTGCTCCTTGGAACGTCAAGAAAGTTTCGTTTGCTTTTATTTTTCAACAATTATATTTAAAAAATATTTTTAAAAAAACAATTGAAAAGAAAAATCATAATATTTTGAAAACAAAAAATGCATTTAGTTGTCAAAATAGATAGTTGTTTCTCCGTGCACTAAATCTTGTAGGAGAGAGAAAAACAAAAATAATTTTAAATTATTTTCAATTTTTTTATTTTTTAGATATTTTTTTAACTAAATTTTTTGAATTTTTTTCTTAAATTTTCTAACAAACACATTTTATCTATTATTGGGGATTTTTTTTAAAAAAAATAAAAATAAAAACTGCAATCAAACATGGCAGACTTTCTTTTTAGGCTTTGATCGACAACTAGTTTAAAAGTTTTAATTTTATTTATTATTTATTTTTTTTGTGATTTTAGCAAAAAGTTAAATTTGATTTAAAAATAAATTGTTTGCTAAATTAGCTTTTAAGCTAGCTTATTTAAAGTTAATTATTTGGATAAAAAATTAATTTTTTTGTTTTTTATTTTAAGTGGACAATTTTGTCCTTATATATTTGATATTAACAATTATATATAGTTGATAGTGGTAGTAAATAAGTTATGAATGAGAAGTATTATTATATTTTAAAAGTGGTAAGAGTTTGAATAAAATATTTAAATAATTAATATTTTAATTAAATTTTTTAGTTTTTTTACTTTTTTGCTAAACGAACTATGTTGATTTTTTTGTATTTTTAGTCTCAAATTCAAAAAATAGGATAGCTAAACAAGCCTTTAAGTGATTTAGCTTTCCTAGAAAATAGAAAAAAAAATTGAATTGTTTCGGATAATTTTTTGGGTTAGAAAAAAAGAAGTTGGATTGTTTGCTATAATATTTTGGGATAGCTTTTTTCTTTTTATTTTTTATTAAAATATTTAATATGTTCATATTTTTCGTTTTAAAGTTATAATATTTGAAATAACAGCATGGATTTTTTTTTTAATATCTAGAGTTGAGTTAATTTTTTTAATTGCAGGTATTTTAGTTATCTCATTAAGAAAAACTAAAGCATTTAAGTATTTATAATTTTTTTCTTAAAAAATAAGTAAAAGAAATTAATAAAATTTTAAAATATAGCAAATTATTACGATCCATTTTAACAAATGACACATGTGACATAATAAATATAATAATAAATAATAATTATGTCTGATAATTTGTGTGTTCAACGGATCCTGCCAGTATATTAGAGAGCGACCATAGTTTAATCATTTGGGTGTGATATCATCCTGTCACAATCACCATCTGACTATGGCTCCACTCTTATTACTTCACCTCCTGATATCTTTATTTATTTTTTTTCAAATCGATAAATTTCGTTCAAACTGTACATTATTAACAACATTAGTTTGATAATTAATACAACTATAATGATATTCATAGTGTATATAATTAATAATTAAAATAATAATTTTGAAAAAAATTAATTATTTTTAAACAATATACTTTATAAAAATAAATAATCTAAATATATGTATTTTACCTATATTGAAAATAATTCGTATAATAATAAAAAATGTGAATCAGATAGCCAAACTCCCAGACTTTTCTTGAATCTTTTTTTTTTTTTTTCACTTCTCTCGTTGCCTGATGGGGACTTAAACAATTAGTGAGAAAGCAATGCCTTGTACAGAGAGGAAGCAATGACGAGAGGATCAAAGACATGTGGCCCCCAATAGTAGGCGCGTGGTGCCTGTTCGCTTATTTTTATTCACAGTAATTATTATTAATTTTTTTTGATAACAATTCTAGTTTTATTATTATTATGACTATTATTTTTATTTTTTTATTTTTTTATTTATTTACTTGTTATTTATTTATTTATTTATTTATTTCTATTTTATTTTATTATTTTATTTTATTATTTATTTTACTTGTATTTCTATTTTAATGTATACAGTTTCTTTTACTTTTATTTCTATTTTTATTTTATAAGGGTTGTTACACAAATAGTGTAGTAATTAGTATAAACATTGAGCTTTTTACCCAAAATAAATAAATAAATATTTTTTTCAAAAAATTGCTCAAACAGGAAAACACTCTCATTCCCCAAGCTGCCATTAATAATGGATCAAATCAGATGTGTATACTCTATGGCTCCGCTTAGGATCAATTTTGAAATTTATATTTATTTTTGTTTTTTAGGATTTTTATTTATTTATTGTTTGATGAAAGTTTTTTATTTTTTCGAATCAACTCAATAAAAAAATTAAAAAAATAAATAAAAATTATTTCAAAGATGTTTTTTTCTTGAAAATGAAAATAAATAATATAAAATTAATCTTATTAACATATTAGTATTATTATTATTATTTTTTTCATATTTTGATAAAAATATTATTTTTTTAACTTGTCTCCATTGAAAAGGTAAAATAGTTTTGATCAACTAATAAAAAATTCTTAATAAAAGACAAAGTAAGCAAAATAAAATGAGTAAATAAGTCACTCGGGACAATGACTTATTTATTTATTTCGTTTTGATTTTTTTTATCTTTATTGAATTTATTATATTATTTGTTAAACTATTATATTTTTTGAATTTCTCTCATCTAGACAAATAGTAAAACAAATTTTTTAATCAAAATATAAAAAAAATTAAAAAAAACAAAAAATAAGTTAAAATAATTCAATACGTCCAATTTTGTATTTTTTTTCATGTTTAGTAAATATTTTTTTGCATGTTTTAATCAAAAAAATTGATAAAAAACTAAAAAATATATATAGAGAGTTGGCTTTAAGCTGACTTTTTGATTTTAAGTCACTGTCAAAAAGTTTATTTAGTTAAAAAAAAGTGAATTTAAAGTAACCAAAAAAATTAAATAAATTCAATATAAAATTTCATAGTTGTCTCTTCATCCTAAATGAGTTAAAGTATGATTATTTAGTTGAAATTTGTGTAATTTTATACGTAAAAAGATAAAATTAAAAATTATTATAAAAAAATTTAAAAAACTTAAAAATAAATAGGCTAAAAATTAGAAATTAAAAAAAAATTAATTTTTAAATTTTAAATAAAAAATTATAAAATCTAACTTAAAATCAATATCAATAGCGAAACGAATGCATAATCTACCTTGGTGATGAGAGGATCGGCATCCCCAGTTTTGAAGAGGATGCCTATAACTGCGTAGGTACCATCACTAGCCTGGTGGAGCATATGAAGCTCTGCATCGAATCTGCAACATGCACGGAGTTAGGGGCGTTTCTTGTAATTGAAATTATAAATTTATTATAATTTTATTTAAGAGTTTAGATTTTTGCTAAATTATAAATTTATAAATTAAACCATAAAATTTAGACCCATTTGTGATAAATATTTATTTTATTTGGCATATTTTTATTTTTAACAAATTTTTTTAATTAATTGGTGAAAATATTATATTTTTTTTGACTTCTCTTGTCAAGACGAGGTAAACATAATTTTTATGAAACAATATAAAAAGAAGTTTAAAAAAAATAAAAATAAACCAATGAACTAAATTTTATATTATTAATTTCTCTTTTAGTTAAGTTTTTTTATTTTAAATTTTCTGATTCAGGCTTTTTATTTTTCTGCTCCCTCTCATCAAAGGATAAATTCTTTTTAGTTAAAAAATAAAAAATTTCAAAAGAGACGAAAATAAACAAAACTTTCCAAATTTACCCCAAACAAGGCCTATGTGATTCTTGATTTAGAATAAGGATATATAAGCAAAAGCTATAAGCATAATTATTCTATTTATTTTTAATTTAATATTAAATTATAAGTTAAAAGCTATAATTTTAAGACGAAAAAATTAAAAAAAAAACTAAAAAGCTTACTTAAGTTGGCTATTTTTCTTCTTATATGAATTTTATTTAGATTTTGATAAAAAAAAATTTACTTTTCTATTTTCACATGATGAGAGGATTCTAGAAAGTACACTTATTTGGCCTAATGCTGAAAAAAATTTATTAAAAACGAAAAAAAAAGTAAAAAAAAAGACAAAAATTACTTTTATTTATTTATTTATTTATTTATTTATTCTCTTAAGGGTTATTAATCAGCTAAAAAAGTGTTTTATAATTTTATTTTTCAATAAAGAGAGAGAGAGGACATACAAGTCACCATTAATTTTGTGCTCAGAGGGAATATGCCAATGCATTTGGCGCAAGGTGTAGTTTTTATCATCAGCAATCAGAACTCCAGCATTTTGAAGTTGCAACTACAAATTCAAGCAAGAGTTCTTAATATTAGCTAAAATATTGTCTTATAATTCAATTCTTTTACTTTTTTGATTCCTCGTGAGGACATTAAATCTAAAAAGTATGTAGAAAAAATTTATTAAAAACGAAAAAAGCCCTAAAAAACTTATTAAGTGCATTTTTTCCTCTCATATGAGTTTTTTATTTTTTTTAATCAATTATTCTTAATTTCCTAATTCCTCGTTACGAGAGAAATTTAAAAAAAAATATATATATACTCATTTGACTAATGTTAAAAAGAATTCACTAAAAACAAAATAAAAAACAAAACGAATAAAAAAACTAAACCAAACACATACACGAGATGTAATTGTGCTAAAAAAATGTAATTTCCATAAAATGCAAGATTGGATGCACTGTCAGAAGACACATTAAAAATGTATGTTTTATTATCTCTTTTGGTTTCGACGTAAAGCCAAGCTTATAAGAATTCTTGCTTAAAACTATAAAAAAATCAACTATCAAATCATAACTTTTTCTTCTCTATGCACAATGACTCAAAACAAAAATCTTTCAATTCAAGAAAAAATCTTGGTTTTTCTTAAAATAACTCTTCCAAGTATGGTTACATACTTTATGAAACATATGAAAGTTGACCCCAATTAAGAACATGTACCTCAATGGCATGGCCTTGGTTAACCAAAGTAGCATTTGTAGAATGATACTCTCTTCTCAAGGGCTTCAACTTCTTATTAGGAACAAGATTGTCTTTCAAAATGTCGATCGGAGACTGCAATTTTCCGGTCGAGCATGTCGTGAATGAGGGGCTCAAGCTTCCCCATTTGTTGGGACCGGTGTCGCCCGAGTAGCTGAACTTAGGACCCCCTTCAATGTCTGCAAAAAAAAAAAAATGGAGGAAAAGGAGGAAAGAGGGTTGAGATTTGAGCTGGTTTTGAAATGGTTGGGAGGTTGGGCTTTGGGAGGATATATAAGAGCTAGCCATTCTTTTCTTTTGATCTTAATTAAAGCTTTGTTTGGTTCTCAAAAAAATGATGTGCAAAAAGGGGAAAAATGAAAACTAGTTCTTGTTGTGATTCCATCCCTACTTGGAAAAAATAAAAATAAAATTGCTCAGACTTAGTCAACATATATGAAAGAAAATAAGAAAACAAGACAATTTGTTATGAGTTCAAGTATTGTTTTTTTTACAAAAAGAAATCAAATAACAAGTGAGGCCTGTAACAAAAAAAAAAAATAAAATCAATAGGCAGCTGAATATCTTACAATATTGTAGAATAGTTTTTGAAACCTTTATTTGTTTCAAAAGAACTGTAAAAATATCACCACATAACAATAAATAATGGTTTTTTTTTTGTGAGAGAATCGTATAACTTAAATACACACACACACATATATATATATATACACATATAATTTTTATAAAAAATAAGTTTCTATAATAAAAGTTATGATTGATATTTTTAAGAATATATAAAAATATTCATGGTTAATAAATAAAAAGGTAAAAAGATAAAAAGACTAAAAGCTCATAAATCTAAAAAGTAAAAAAGCTAAAAAGCTAAAAATATTCGTGATAGCCATACGATCACGTGGAGTTATCTCCAAATGTAGGGGGCTTATAAATTGTCTTCCAAGGACTTTGTAACATTATACGGCCATACTCATAGACACCTATTAGTTTCTCTAAAAGTGTGTAGAGTGTATGAAAGAATTTTGAGCGGAGAAGGATACAAATATTATAAACGTTTTCTTTTAAAACCAAAGAAAAATTAGACAAATCATAGAAGAAAAAGTGAAATATTTGTCGTACAAAAATCTTTAATATCTAATACCTCAACTTCTTTTTTATGTTATATATAAACTTATACACTTCATTCCCTTCACAATTACCTTTTTTTTGGCTAAATAGCAAATACTCGTACACCTATAACTTCAACACCTTGCACTTAGCAAGATCTGAACTTCTAACATTCCATTTGAGAGGCTAATACTCATACCATTAAATCAAAAGCCACTTAGTCACCTTTTCTTACTTCATCTTTCTTCTATTCTCCTCTCAATTATTATTCTTCTTCACTCTCCCTCTCTTCAATTCATATGAAAGCTAAATGTAAATAAAAAAGTCACCTTTTCTTACTTCATCTTCCTTCTATTCTCCTCTCAATTATTATTCTTTTTCACTCTCCCTCTCTTCAATTCATATGAAAGCTAAATGTAAATAAAAAATGTTATATATAGAGAGATGATAATTTCTCCCGCCTTACTCAGTCCATGTATGCCCCAATCCTTATTTTGTTTGTTTGTTTATTTGTTTTTTTTTTCTGTCCTCATTAACAAATAGAGTGAAAATAGTATTTTTTCTCATTGTCTTATCCCACTTTGCCCCCAATTTTCAATCTGAATTATTATGTATTTATTTTTCTCATTGTCTTATATCCCACTTTGCCCCCAATTTTCAATCTGAATTAATATGTATTTATGAAAACATACATATAATTTAATTTTAAAAAATACAAAAACACTAAAACATTAAAATATTTTGTTACACCTCAGTTTTATCTCTTTTTATAATTATCTTTTAAATTCTAATAATTCATCAACTATTGTTTATCTTTATTAATCATTTTATCTCTAAGTATTATTAAAATTATTCACTTTTTAAGTTTTACAAATTACCCCAATATGCACCCTCTCCGGTCGCTTTCTCGATTTCTAATCAAATAAAAGACGAGAAAGGAACACTATGAATTTGTCTCTGTCGTTCTTCATTGCCATTCCTATTATGTGCATAATCGAGAAAAAAAGAGAGAAAGAGAGAGATCATACCAGCTGCATGGACGTGGAGAACCAATAATGCAATTGCTCCAACAAAGAAGGCGAATTGAGCCGCCATTGCAATAAACTTTTTCGCTTGTTTGTTTGTTTTTACTTTTCTCGAACAAGAAAAGAAAACAGGATTTATGCAGGAATTTTCTATCTTGGAATTTAACATTATATCAGAGAAATGTCACTAAATATGTGGGGAATTCCTTAACATTTCCACCATTTCTTCTAATTTTAGGGGGGTCTCTCCCAAACTTAGCACCTTTTGTCTCCAAACTTTCGGATCACCATCAACTTTCGTTCTCTCTCTCAATAGGGAGATTCTGAATATGCCAGGAATTTTTGGATGCAAATAGGCATTGTCATTTGGTAACTTCTTAATTTTCTTTTTGATATTTTGGGGTGTTCCGCCAGCTTATGGCTAATGTGCAACTTAACTAATTTTTGGGAATTAATTTTACTGTCTACTAGTAGTAACGGCGCACATAGATTAGATTGGTCCAGTTCTAAGTGAGTCCAAGAATCGAACCATTAATACCGGTTCTAAAATTTTTGGAACTGAAACTAGACCATTGTAGTTGTCAAACTGAACCAAAACCATTCTATAAAAACGATTCGGTTCTAGTTCGATATCGATTTTCTACTCCTCAAACTCAAAACAACTAATTTTATCAAATACATATTAGTCCAAACAAGTTTAGCCTAAACTGTAACTAAGAATTTTGAAATATAAAACTAAATATAAAGGGTAGGCTCTTGTCTAATTTAGCTATAGTCGATCACAAAGAAAATGAGCAATAATTTTTCCAAAATCCTATTTTCTAATGGCGCATTAATCATTAAATAATCAATTTCTTTATATTAAAATTAGATAAGCGTAATTTCATATTAAATTTTTAGCCAAAACTGTTTATGTTTTCTTTAATATTATTTGTTTGGACTAAAATTGTTAAAATAACTTTAAAAAACCTATAATATAAAAATAGAAACAATATATACGATCTTACAAAAAAATGATCCAATTCGATTAGTACCAGTTTTTTCTCAATAAAAAATTAAGAACTGAACCATATACTATATTTTTAGAAAATTAAGAACCAAAATTAGACCATTTTAATATAGAACCGAACCAAATCATATGATTCAGACCATTTTAAGTTATGCAGAATGTCTTAAGGATTTCTCGAAGAAGCCGATTAAATAAAAATGTCAATATGTTAATTTAATCGGTGGGTATCAGTATTTTTAACGTGGACGAGAATAAATAAGTATTTGATAACAAGAGCTCGAATAATTCAATTTTGAGAATAATTAAGACCGGAAGTGCAATTATAATTCTTTAGTAAAATAAATTATAATTTATGTTTTATGAAATTATTTCTGAATTAAAATAAGATTTTATAATTACATTAGGAGCCCCTATTTTATTTACTCCACAAGTTCGTACTGTAGCCTATAAAAGTATTGTTATAAAATTGTTCACCAAAATTCAGTCTTTCTATCTTCAAGACTAGGGTTTTCATGTTTTTAAAAACCCAAGTCTAGCCAGTTAGGATTTGAAAAATATGAAAAACAAAGTCCACACTTTAATCATGTTCTTGCCATTCGGTAATACAACATAAAGCTTAATTGGAGAATAGATTGCCAGTCAATAACCGCAGTAATCTATAGACTAAAGTTTGTTACTAAAAACGAAATCAAATCAGACAGATTTTGAAGGTATAATTCTTTTATGACTTTGGGAGTTGTACCGAGTTTATATTTTTGATTGTTCGATATCAAAAAATTTTAATTTGGAGCCTATTTTGGTACTTGTCCGTCCGATTTTTTTTTGACTTGATTCATATGCATTATAACTGGATCTTGGTTTGAGTTTAACAATTGGTATCAGAGCGGTCTTTGATTACTTATATGAATTGGTAAGGGTGTGTTTGGCCTATTTTATTTCTTTGTTGTTTATTTCTCCATTCTTCTAGAATGTTCCCACTTATTACATAAACACATATTTAGTTTCTCTCTCTCTCTCTGTCTCTCTCTCACACACACACACACACACACACACACACATATATATATATATATATATATATATATATATATTGCTAACCCTCATATCATATTATCCTCAAATTTCGTATTAAATTAATATTTAAATCCATTTACATTATTAAAATTCTCTAATAGCATAAAATTAATCACAATTTAATATTCCTTGGTATTATGCCAACATATACCATCAGAAATTCTTTCCACGAATTGACTTACGTTAGATTAATTAATTAATTAATTTAAAAACGTACTGAATCTACACAACTTTCCTCTCTTAAGGAATTTCATCTCCAAAATTCATCCCTAGATCTCACATCAGCAGTCGTGCCAATAATACCCGACAACCTCCAAGACAAGACATCGCAAAATTGTTCAACGATCAAGATGCCCACGCACATTCCTACTCAAGGAGGATACCTTAAGACATAAACTTGTATTTGAGAAATAAACATTTACCCCGATTGTCTTTATGAAAAAAGTTTCACTATTGCTAAGATTATCGAATCATCATTGAACCAAAGTCTATCTTATCTCATCAAGCCATCGAGATATAACTCACGCTGAACGTGACTAATTCAAATCGATTCCTCGCATAACATAAAACTAATTTTCATCCAAAATAAGTTTCAACCACTCTTCATTCTTGTTCATGGTCTAATTCAAATCAATTCTAAATTTTTCAGAAAACTATCAAACTTCAACTCCACCAAAAAGTTCATTGCTTGGTCTACACAACGGCACCCTACTAAACGTCCACATTACACCGAAGCTTAATTTCTCACAACTTGTGCTGAGCTAGCCTGACCTATAACGGGTAAACAACAACCACTCTCCAACTTTGAGCCCCTTGCTCAGGCAATTCACTAAAGAAAACACAAGGTACTTAATTGAAAATGCCTAAATTCAAGACTTCTCATTTGGAGGTTACCTATCATGCCCACAACTACATAAACATCGCCAACACTTCTATTATTCGAGCATAAGAACGACCGTATGCACTTTAGATCTGATGATCTTCCTGCCAACCCTAAGCCACTCAAATTATTAGGGGACATTATTCAACTCTACAACTCCATGATTCACCTCTAAGTGTTGAGATAACATAACTATATTTACACCCCAGACAAAAACATAAACAACTTCTATCCCATTGGAGAAACCTTACACCAATAGCGTACCATCCCAAACAACTGGGTCAACCACACCAACAACACCTCTCTTGGGTCCCTCATGTTTAGTTCCCTTATCGCTTATAAGGATGACATCAAAGGTGACTACGTTGTCAGGCAAAAAGAATTTAACATTTACCCAAATCTCAATTTCACCCCAACACATATCCCCATTCTCACTAGAGGCTTCCTCCAGACACAACCTTCGAACCATAAGGAAAACAATCAAAACTAACAGCTGTTTATTCCCGTGAAATTCCCAAAGGACCTGTAATCGTCGCACACCACATCGGGATCATAACTAAAACCAATACATATCCCAACACATCTACCACATCATTGTTGACCCACTTAATACTTCTCTGAGGTACGCACCCGTAACCTAACTCCTAAATTTCTATAAAAACATATCTTATTAACGCTATAGAGAAAAGGTTCAAAGATTGTCAACAAGCTATCGAAAGTAACAGGAATCATGTTGCACAAGTACTTTAACAGTGAGGTATCATCACCATTACATAGCCCAATCATAATAGTGAATCCCCAAAGAGTTCTAAACACCTTAGGATACCTAATCATAAAATTACTAATAATTCAATTCACATCAGATTCATATTATATTGTACATAACATTCTCAACAAAACCCAAACAATCATTCGTACTCCAATTAGCTCGAAACAAAGTCAAGCCAACACGGAAATCCAATAGGTAACAAACAAATACCAATATCAATTAGTGCAATTATCCTAGCATACCAGCAACTTCTACCATGCATGAGGGCAATTAACTCTCAATTCATGAGTTTAAATCCTTATAGACCAACAAACACCGGGTCGCACCGCCACGACCCATACCACGGCCCTTATCATAACCCTGCCCTAGCCTAGGAGACATTGTTAGGGTTGTATACTAAAAATTATAGTTTTGATTTTAGTATTTAATTTTATTTTTAATAAAATTAGTTTTTTCATTTTATGAAAATCTTAATGAGTAATGTATGTATTTCATTATTTATTTAGTGCGGTGCTTGGATAATTTTTATTTTACATAGTATTTAATTTGATGTGTAGAGTTCGGCTTACACACAGAAGACTAGATTAAAAATTCTTGTAAAATATAAGTTTTTGGTTCACAATTTAGATGGAATTGGACAAACTATCAGTACGATTATAGACAATATTTTAGTAAATTTATCTTGATTACGGGGAACAATAATTGTTTCGACAATTATTTTGACTCATTGTACTAGTACACTTTGTGTCTATTGAATAGAACAAGATTGGGATAATTAATTTTATACTGGCTATATAAATTAATTCACATTCCATAATTATTATGAGTGTTTATACTCTTAATTTTAAAATAATTATTATTTACGTATATTTAATATTCGTTATTTTGATTCATTAGAGAGTGCGATCTTTTACGAGTCAATAATTTTGGTGAGTTAGATAACGATATTAATTATATAGTGGATATTAATTACTGACGGAAGTCACGTTTCGAAAAATCGGGATTAATGATACCTCTTTAAGGAAGTTTATAAGTTTTAACCCAGTCAAACCCTACAAGTGAATTTTATAATCCGACAGTCAAACAAGTTAAGCGGGAGGTCATAAGAATTTTTCAAATAAGTCGATTAAATATAATTGTCAGTAATTTAATTTAATCGACGGGTATCTGTAATCTTAACGTGAAAAAAATAAATAAGTATTTAATAACGGAAACTTGAATATTTCAGTTTTGCGAATAAGGCTGGGAGCGTAATTATAATTTTTTAATGTAATAAATTATAATTTTTATTTTTATAAAATTACTTATGGGTTGAGGTAAAATTTCATAATTATATTAGGAGCTCATATCTTATTTACTCCATAGGTCTTTGCTGTAGTCTATATGTATGATGCTATAAAACCTGACGATTAATTAATTCATTAATTAGTCAGTTGGCTTGATGGCTAGGGTTTTCACATCTGTGAAACCCGAAGTCAAGTTAAGAATGAATTTTGAAAAACACGAAGAACGTAGCACATACTACGATTGAGTTTTAGCATTCGAAAATACAACAGAAGACTTGTGTTAGAGATTTGACTAGAAGTAAAAAATCGTGACGGATTGCTGAATAAAATTGTTGTGGCAACCAAAATCAATCCAACCAGATTTCGAAAGGTATAATCTTAAAACTAATTTTGGGAGTATTACTAGATTTTGTTTTGATTGTTCGATATCAAAAGTTTAATCTGGAGCCAGTTTCGGTATTTGTCTGTCGAAATTGTTTTTGATTAAAATTATAGGCATAATCTTAAAATCTTGCCAGTTTGCCCCAACAATTGATATTAGGGTCTTTGATTATGTATGATTTAATCATAGGTTCGAATAGATTTCGATTGAGCTAACTCTGTTCTGCAGGCAATCTAATCTCGACTTTTAATGATCAATATGATTGCATGTTTGATTGCATAAAGTTTATTAATTATTAAGTATGTTTTTTAATCAGAGGATTGATCGTGGTAAATTGATTGTGAACTCATTGGAGGCATACGATCAATGTAAATTAATTATTTTTTTTATTTCAAGTTTTTTTTAGTGTTTCTATGTAATCGAAAATCTAAAAGACGAAGGATAGTCGAAACACATCAACAAAGCAAGCCGTAGCTTTATGCATGCACCGCAAGGCCATATGTGGATTATGATGCATAACATTCCAACTTTGCTAATGGATCACACGTGGCTTTTATCCTAAAGCAAATTGTATGTACTGACCTTGATAGTCCTTATTATCATGCATTTAAGGAACGTTCAAAGTTAAGAGAAAAAAAAAAGAAAAAAAAAGCTAAATCGTGAACAAATAAAGCAGCGCAATTCATCATAAGAGGGCAGCGCACTGCTGTGGCGCCGAGATATAGAGTTTGTTTAAAAAAAAAAGAGAGTTTAAGAAATATTTAAAAAATATTTTAATACCTTAAAAACTAAATTTTAAAAACTCCTTTTGTGAAAAATAGAGTTGTTACTTAGTTTTTGAAAAAAATCAAGAAAAACAAAATGAATCATTGATCTTTAAAATGATAACTGGAGAAAACAAGGGTCTGGAAGCTAAGGTACGAATTGGGGAATGTGTTAGGCACCCCATTCGCCCAACCATGAGATTGGCTTCTATTAATCATAATTGATTTTTAATTAGATTTCTCAAATGTATACAAATACAGAAAATGAAGATGAAGAGAGAATATCCAAAATCAAAATAGAAAAATATATAACCTACATATATAAAATGCCAAAATGAAACAAATAACAAAAGAAAATTCTAAGTTCTACGGCATGCAATTTCTAATTAAAGGATACATAAAGTAAACTCACATACAATATCACCAAATAGCCTAAAAATTACACTAACATGATTTTAAACAAAATAAACAGAAATATGCTCCAAAATTCTTAAACTCTAACTAAATGTGATTTTCATGCTAATTATCAATGTAGAGAGGAATAAAATATGGTACTAAAAAAGAAATTAAACTATGAAAGATTTACTACGAATTTCATCATAATATAACAAAATATAAAAAAAAATGAGATTAAACCTATGAAAATAACGATTACTACATAAGGATGTAACAATTGATCCTTAATTAGAAAATGTTAAGGTACGTACGAAATATTAACGATTACGACCGTATGAATGTTAGTGCACCAAATGTAACAATTACGACATTGTAAATTGCAATTACTGGATATATTGACACTATCTCGATAAATTGAAAAATAACAGTATTCTAAATGCGGGTGTGCAATGTGAACAAAGTATACTAAGATTTGCTTGAGTTTATGAATTTAGCTAATTTAATTAAATTTAACTAAGCTAAACATGCTTATCCAAACTAAATACCCACAATCTATTCAAATAAAATGATGTAATTGAGTCAATTATGTAATGACTCAAAATAAAATATTAAAATTAACCCGGTCACTTCAAAAGAGAGAAAGTAAAGAAAGAAAGGCCGAAAATTCAAACAGAATACTTGAATCGCTACTATTCAGGGTATCCTCAAGTCAGGAAATGGTTATCAGCAGTCCAGTCCTCGGGGAATGTTCCAATTCTAGCTGATGAACCAAGAATTCCGTAGAGTATTAGTATCGATGGCCCTCCTCAATGCTTTGGCGGAGTATCGGTTCTCAAAATCTGTTGCTTTTCGACCCGTTAGAACTCCGATATCAGAATTGTCCTCTCAAAATCGTACCAGAGGTACGGTATATATAGAGTTCATCAACTAATGAGGTGCTGGCACGTTTTGGGATACATCAGAGTTTTTGGAATTGGCGGTCGCCATGATCATAGTTGACGGTTGCCACAAAAAGTAAGTTTCCAAGGGTTTCTTATTGCGGTCGCCACAACCGAGTTGGCGACCCCAAGGTTCTAAGATGGCGGTTGCTATCTTTGCTAGGGTTTCCAAGACGTTCTTATACTGATCGCAACATTCAAAATTGGCGGTCCTACAGTTCAAAGTTGGCGGTTCAAGGGTTGGATAGAGTGGGTTCACTGGTTTGAAGGATTTGATCATTTGGTTTGAATACTGAGCTTGGATCATTTTTTGAGGACCATTCTAAAGTATAATTCCACTTGATTTCATCATCGGATACACCCGGACCAACCTAAGATTAGGCTCGGTCAAGTCAGGGTGTCTATAGCTGCGCCCACGCGTATGAGTGCGCTGCACGTGGTAGTGTGGCGTGGTATGGCAGTGGCTGTTCAGCGAGTATAGCGGCTGCAGTGTTTCAGTGGGACTGTGACTCGCAGTAGCTGAGTATTACATGGTTTCTGGTTGGTGGCAGTGTTCTGACAAGAATAGAAGACTAGAATCCTGATTTTGACAGGATTACAAATTTTTTGGATGAACACAAATTCTTTAACTAAAGAGTTATAGATAAACAATGAAAGTCTGGATTTAATACATTTATTTATTTATTTAAATGCGTTGATACTTTTATTTCGTTTTATTTATTTTGTTCAGTTTTAATTAATTATGTTAATTTAAAATTATTTTTTTTGTAATGAAAAAATAAAATAATTTTTTTAAATTAAAAATAATTTTTTTTTAAAAAAGAAAATTTTAGAATTTTATTTGTTACATTAAAACACATTTAAAGATGATTTTTTAAATCGAATATCTTGGAAAAATGTGACGGTTAATTTTGAATTTTTTTGAATTAATTAAAAAGAGTTTGATTTTAATATATTATTTTTTTCTAAATATGTGTAACCAAAAAATAAAATTAAATTCTTGGTCTTTATTTAATATTAATTTTTTAATAAATAAAATTTAAAAATTTTATTTGTTACACATAAAATACGTAAAGATTGTTTACAAATTGAAATCTTTTGTAACGTGTAGTTTTCAAAAATTATAAATTTATTTTAATTAAACAGTTTTTAAAACTCTCAAAAATATTTTAAAAACTAAGTGGGTGATGGAATTTATTCACAGATAAATACCACGGTCTCCATCACTAGTTTGTAGATGATGTAATTAATTTTGTGTGTAGGCGTTAGGACCTTCTTCCCCATCGACAGAATTAATTATAGGATCACCGGTACGAACGTCTTGTAGAGATAATTTTAGATAATCGTTAGTGTGAATCACTTTTTCATCTAAAGGGTTTATTACAATGCAATTGATTTAGAATTAAGTGATGGTATATACTTAACTATAAATAATAGTATCCTCTCCATCTAAGTCACTACTATTATTTATAGGATCGAAACTACGTCAGCTCTTTAATTTTACTTGGCAATGTTTATTGCCTAGATAGTAAAATCAATAGAAATTGATCTGTTTGGATACATGATGAATAGTAGATGTTCTTTCTATTGAGGTATACTATTCACGGCGTACCAGAACTGACTGTTGACAAATTCTTTTTAAAATGGTAGAGAGAACTAATTTCACCTTTATACTCTTATGACCGTATCTCAATCTCAATTGATAAAACAAATTAGGCAATGCAAGTTCTGTTGAAATGAAATCACTAGCTGATACACCTTCCACCACACCGATTTTTATATCGTCCACCTCCATTAACATGAACATTAAATAAAACAAAAGGATTAAAATATCCCATGAAATAAATAAACTAAACAATTTTAAAATGCACCTGACATCTTAGGGTGAATTTGCACTCTTTAAAAAAAATGGTAGCTGTCACTAAGTATAAAGCCCCCTTCTGAATACTTCCCACATTTCCTAACGTGTCTTTGTAGTCTGTCCACACATCAATAGGATAGAAGCGATCCACAACCTCTATTACATGCCGGACATATTCTTTTTCCTTTCTACCAATAAGCTTTTACCTTAGTTTCTTCAGCATCCAGAACCTATCAGATCGATCCGGGTCCACTATCTAAGTCTCTGGATTACCCTCACCAACACCAATAAATATCTTGTATGGTGTCGGAGCAGTATCTGATGGTGAATTGTCACTTATAGTGAATAACATCACGTGCTGTACAACATCTTCCTTCTTTCCATCAGTTTTCAGAGACACATTCTCAATTAATTTTATCCCCTTCACAACAATTTTGTCTAATTGGCGACCAAACCTCTTATTTCCCAAATCAATTCCATTAAGCAACCTCGACACACATTTGTTATTAAAAAATATCTCCTTCATCTGTTCATCATATACTTATAGTTTCTTGGCATTCCTCTTAGTTCTTTTTATATATTTGAAAAAATTCTGCACATAACGTCTGCGAACATGATAAGAGCAAAAGGAAGCACGTCCACGGTAATTATGCTTAAATCTATTGTCTCCCAGATTTCTCATTCTCCAGTAAGCAAGGGGGGTATGATATTAAGTGTTGCCCGCTCCGTCCATTATTAATGAAACACTCCAAATCATTTATTCTAACAGATGTTGAATTCCTATTACCTCTACTAATTCTTTTGTTCAGGCACCTTAGCTTTGATATTAACTCCCTCTCTTCCTCGCACGCTAGAACAAATTTTGCCAGAACTGACCACCTGTCATGCTCCAAAATCTAGGGTCACATGAAAAGCTCATCAAACCACCATTTATAAAAAGATAAGTTTTTACTTGTAGAGCAATCAATCAAAAATACAGCTTTTGGAATTGAAAAGAGTACCCAGGGTTCATCTCTCGGTACAACATACATACCTTTCAATACATGCATAATATATCGGCTCAAGGCTTACCAAAACATGCCTTTAGAAACAGGCATCACATATAGGAATACATGTTTTCACAACAAAAAGAAAAACTATACACAGTCTTCTACCACCACAAGCACCTCTAGATTAACTCCTCAGTATCATCAACACCGGAAAGAAGTTTTAACAAATTTCACTACGTGACCCGAAACCCAATAGAAACAGACTATGATGCAGTAAAGTAGGATATGCAATCACATAGTATAAAGTTGACTCAACCACATGAGCCTCAAAATGATTTTACTTCACCTAAGTTTTCCATTAGACTTACACGAGTCTTAAAACGATTTTTTATCCTCAAAACCAAATATTTCAACAACGCAAACAATGTTTAACAGTTAAAGAAAAATAGTAACAAAACGTTATTTTTTTCTCTTGGATCACACAGTTGAGAAAAATAATTCCTATGTACCGACTCTGTCATACTAGGGACAAAGGAAACAGTTATAGACTCCTGTACATTACCCTATACCTGAATCATTTAAGACCTATAGAGTAATGACAAGTTCTATACGGAGTCACAACAACGTAAACCACTTCATTTACGGACTAAAATCGAGGAAAACAAAGCACCCACCCCTTCTTTACACGGATTAACCCGAAGGAACAAAGGTACCTACTTGCGCAGATTTTTGGACTTTCACCGAGTAGCAATGGCGGCCCAATACACCCACTATCCTGGCACATCTACAGAATCATTTTAAAACTAACCCGTAGGGCAACTACGAAAACATTTTCAAACAGCTATACATTAATCACATATAAAAAGATCCAATGGCCAATCGTCACATCATCCATTAGTCATGGAGATCAAACAATATTTTCAAAATTTTTTTTCCCCTTTTTATCAAAATGTTACAAAATTAAGACTTAACTCCGAGGGTTAGCTTTAAACCTCCAAAACACGATTTTTAAGATTTTCATAAATCTTCCATTTTTAAAATTACTTTTACGAAAACCACGGACATCCATAAGTCTATATCATGTAAAAATCAAGAAAAAGCGCAAAATATGCTTTTTATTCGAACAAACAAAGTTTAAACATAAAATATGACATTTAAAACATTTTCAAATGGTAGAAAAGCGAATAACTGCACGTAGCACCCTTTAACAACAACATAGTCTAAGATCCTACCTCGACGAGTCGAAACTCGACGCCTCAAAAACTAAACTTCGTCGGAACGAGAATCCGTCCGAATGGATGCGAAGCCTACGGCGTGGATAGTAAGGATCCACAAGCTGATCATAAAAAATTAGGCCTGGGCTACCCAAAAGTCTAGAGAGAAGGTGGAGAAAAGGAAAACTTAGGCAAGAAGAAAGATTTTTCAAAATATCTCAAGGAGTTTGATATTTATAAGTCACGGCAAAACATGAGGTCAGTCGATTGAACCTCCCCCTTCAGTCGACTGACGAAGACTACTGGAAAGCTAAAAAGCCCCACCGACTCAACCCAGCCGACTGACCCACCCAAGTTAGTTGACTAAACCAACCCATTGTCGATCTAGTCAACTGGATTACCCAGTCCAGTTGAATGGTCGATAGAGAAACCAACCCGTTACCAAAAAAATAGGTTTTTATAGCCCCGTTGCTAACCAAACATGCCTTATCGAAACCTATGAAAGCATAAAACATATATATACATGCTGTTCTACGACAAAAAGCATAAATGAACACGTCGAACATATATATAACGAAAAAAAAAATGAAACCGGGTCTCACACTGCCGGCTTTCTTTTCACAGTTCTACTTGCCACGTCATATAACGATCTACACATATTTGAAAGAACTGCCCATAATTTTCGGGATAATCTTCTAAGCAGTACAATATTGTATGCCAATACAATCAACAACAGTAACAGAGAAAAGATGAGGGCAAAGACAAGATACCACAAAAGAAAATCACCGAGATTGTTGTCCTACTTCACGAGCATATTCTCCTCATTAATGTGTTTCTAACAAAACATATTTGATAGCAACAAGGAATAGCGCACTCGGGAAGCATCCCATTTGAAATTCAAATGAAAAGTGGGACTCATAATTTTCACTTTACACTGTACACTTGTACTTTTTAATGTTTGCCTTTTACTTTGTCGACAAGTATTCTTTTACTTTGTGCCAGTTGTAACGGGGATTAAAATATTCTTCAGACCTCATCATTGCCTATGGGGTCCACCCACGTGGGGTTGTCGGGGACTAAAACGTGCGCCTAACGGCGCGCAGGGGGCAAAATCATAATATTAAACGGTTTTGCCCCCACGTGAAAAGATAAAAATGCCCCTTCGGGGCGCTATAAAATCTGTGTTGTCTTAGTCTCAAGAAAAACCAGTAATAAGTCCCATTTTTTGGTGAGACACATCAGTGCAATATGGCAAGAACTCCCTATTCTTTCAGAATTCATGACAAATCCCTCTTCTTAACCTATCATAAGTGCAATTTAATTGCATATTTTGTATTAGACCACATCTGGTCACTCTTCTCACTATACAATCCTACCTACATAAGAGTTGCTATAGAAACCCATTAGGACCGTGAACCTCACCTTCACATCCTTCTCCAAACGGAGAAGAGGTTCAACATCAGAAATTTTACACACTGCGATATCAAAGACCCTACAGTGGAGAATAAGTCTTTCCATCCAAACATACAAGTACCACGTTCAGACGCCCACATGGCCGATTGCATAGCCAAGGGAAAAAATTTCATTGACAAGGAGGACCTCAAGTCCACCGGAAAGAGCCCAAAAAAGAATAGGGATACCATCTGGACGTCCATCCTCAATGAATCCACTTCCAAATCTGACTTCTTATCCAGAGTCCAATCTGAACAACCATTTATATGAGCCATCCATCTGCGTAACTTGGAATACGCAGCTAACAAACAATGGCCAGAGGCCCCAACTGTCTAAATACCAAAGTGGACATCTTTTCTTAATGTCTTATGCGTAAGTAGGAACTTACTCCACTTATACTTCAACAACCCATAGCACATATTCAAATGGAAATTATTCTAGTAGCTGCAGACCCTGACGTGTTAACATTTTTAGGAGACGGAGATGAAGCTGTCGCCCCTAAGCTTAATCATTGAAGGACAGTCTAAATAAAGAAAAACAGCATGGGCAAGGAGTTTAGGATTACATAATTATTTTTGTAGCGGCATGGGTTTTTCTAACTATAGTCTACATGCATTATATAATGTTATAGATGATTTATCCTTTAAATTCTTACTCTATAAAAAAGAACTCTTAGGGGCACAAAGAGACTATGTTGTTAATAAAAAATACCATAAAAAAATAAGGTGTAAAGACAGTATTCCTTATATTGTTTTATGTAACTGCGATATGTCCTATCACAGGGATATTAATCTTGAACCGCTCTTTAACTAGTGGGCAGAATCTAATGTAATCTATGAATTTATTAATGAAAAAATCTATTAAACTTTATTAAATGTTAACTGTGAATTATTACATGTAAAATAAAATGTTTGAACATCTCAATTACTTACAATATTTTTTTTATCATTTGTAATTAGCTCTTTACTCTCATCACTATTTTTAACACTCATTATTACATTTCTTAATATATTAGAAAGTTCCTAATAGTCCATGATAATGGAACCCCTCATTTCCACTTCATCTTTCTTGACTCCAACCTTAGAAACAGACGGTAGGATCTAGCTCCATAATACCAACTCCACCTTTGTGTATATCAATCTTGAACACACTGGGATGAGCTCTGCGTTCATCTATGACTGATTCACATTCTTCGAAACTTTCAATCAAAAAATTGTTCCTTCTCTCTGGTAAACACATAGACATGGACCGAGAGAGAATTGGAACAGCACTACTAGGGGCACAGTGCCACACATCAACATGTTCTCTACTGTATTTTTCTTGACATCACATTAATAAACGGCGGTCTCATAACAGCATCTTCTGACATCTCACTTGTAGAATACTTCAAACACTCTTTCATTTTACAATACGTAACACCTCTTTTGATATTAGATTCTCCAGGCTATACTTGACCACCCATGGAATCTATCTATCATTAATAGAATAATATCAATTCCCATAATAAATTAACTCACAGTAATAATCTACAGGGAACACAAAATAAGCCCGCAATCAGTTATTGCCATCTATCCTCCGGTCATCACATTTACTCTAAACAACGCACTAGCGTTGGGAGCACATAATGGTGAATATTTTATTAAAATTTTATTCTCCTTTATACTCTTATGACTGTATCTCAATCTCAATTGATAAGACAAATTTGGCAATGCAAGTTCTATTGAAGTGAAATCCCTGGCTGATACACCTTCCACCACACCAGTTTTTATATGGTCTACCTCCATTAACTTGAACATTATAGATAACAAAGAGGGATTAAAATACCCCATAAAAAGTAAACTAAACAGTTTTAAACTACATCTAACATCTTAAGGTGTATTTGCATCCGACTCATTGTGCTAGTACGGTTTGAGTGTATTGAACATGATCAAGTTAGGATAACTAATCTTATACTAATTATATAAATTAATTTACACCCCATGATTATTATAAGTACTTATGTTCTTAATTTTGAAATAATTATTATTCACGTATATTTAAGGGGAAGGGGAAGGGACATGCAAAGTGCATGATAAGACACATGCAAATATGTAACCATGATAAGACATATAAATGATCCAAAATTTGGGGCATCACAAAGAATGAAGGTGTAGGGACCCGATCCCGTTTGAATTATATTTATTAAATGAAACTATGCTGTGGTAATTTTGGTGATGATGGTTAAATCTGTAAATCGGATATGAGAATTAAAACTTGATTATGATAATGACTGTTAACAATAATTATATGTTTGGTAATGCATGAGAACAATTGTTGTGGGTCGTTTGGGCAAGTTTTGAGGTGCTTGGCTTATGATTAGATCCATATATACATCTGTTGTTCGTGATCACGTTTAGTGTTGGCCGCTTAAGCGGCTAAGAGCTCGTTCGAGTGAGCTGGTGCCAGAGACTTTTTTTAAAATTGAGAAAGAGGGGACCGCTCGAGTGGCCCCAAGTTCGCTCAAGCGTAGTGTCGGCGAGTAGACTTTAAGTTGCGGTAGAAATATTTGTTTTTCATTCTCCATCTTCCCTCTCTCTCTAAGCAAAAGTTTTAAGCCATAGAACACTTTTTGGGTGCCCCTTTGAGCTTCTCTTGCTCTCTTGGTGGTGTTTTGCTTGCTCTTCTCTTGTTTAAACATTGTGGGAGGATCGTTCTTCGTGTGGAAAGCTTAATCTCCGTCCACTGATTGGAGATTTGGTCGATTAGAGCTTGCTAGGGTTGGATTCTAGTTGCTTGAGCTTCAAAAAGGTAAGATATATGACTATTCTTGAATGTTTACATGATATGAGTTGTATATTTAAAAACATATATGTGAGAGCATAAAAATAATGTTTTTGGAACCCTAAGCTAGGGTTTAAAGTTAAAGCATGTTAAATCTTGAGTTTGTGAATGATTTAAGATGATTTTAACGACTTGTTGTTGTTGGATATGGTTGAAATTGAAATGCGAGAAGTTAGGGTTTGGTTGCGGGTTAACCTTTGCGAAATTGGGAGTTTTTGAATTAATGAACCTAATGATGAAATTGGTTAATGATTTAGTAAAATTTGAATTGTGGGAACTTAATTGCATGTTAGAAATCCATGAATTTGAGAATAAATGGAACAATAGAGTGAGGTGATGGGGGTTTTGAGTAAACCAAATGAACATAATGAATTTTTGGGAACCACAAGGTGTTGGTTGACGATTTTTAGTTAATTAAACCCAAATGTGTGAAATACATGAAATTAACGGTGTATAATTGATGTTAACCCTATACGTGTTGGTTGTTGACGAGAGAAACCATGTTGAGTTGGACTCGTGTTTGAGAATTGTGATTTGATGAAATAAAAAGGACTGATTTGGATCTATGGATCGTTTAAGTTGGGCTTGAATAGCTTCTCGATGAAAAATTTAAAAAACTGCACAGATTTAGTGTCCTATCCTTCGGCTAATAACCGAGAACAATGCTTTAGTCGCAGCGAGTTATAGAACGCACCACTTAGCGGGTTTCGTGTGGCCCGATCGGTAGTAACGCGGCATGGGTCTATAAGCTCGTTCGGCATCGTCTCCTAGATTGTAAATCATGAGTTGATTGAGATATGAGAAAATATGGACAACGTGTGTGCGCATGTGTGCGAGTTGTGGAAATTGAGAACTCGAAATAGGTGTAATGAAATGGGATAAAAGACTATGAGATGGGTTTGTGTTTGAAAATCGGTTTATCTTGAATAAGGACAAACCGGTTATGTGAATGAGATTTTAGTAAAAAATAGAGATTAGTTTTTTGATAAAACTATGTGTTGCATTCGCATAACCATCATCGCATGTTATGCATATGTTCATTATTGGTCAATTTTCTACGAGTCTCGGCTCGTGTTGTTTAACAACATTTCAAGTGATAGCGGAAAGAAGGCTATAGATTGAAAAGCACGGTCTTGGACACCCTTTTGGTGTAGTTTTGATAGAATTACATATTCATCGATAGCATCTTTTGAGGATAGAAATTGTAAATGTAATTCTTTTAAATACTTGGACAAATATTTTGTGAGTTTGAGTAACTCATTTTGTAAGGCCCTAAGACTATGAGTTCATATCTTATATGCATGTAAGGGCATTGAGCTCGTATTTTGGATTGGATTCTTTGGTTTTGGGATGGTGTATTATGATTTCAAACGTTGGACTTTCGAGTTTTCGAGTTGTATGGAGTTGTTTTATTACCAAATGTACGTTTTACTTCAAATTTGAGTCTATCTAAAAGCATGTCTAAAACTTGTGAAAATCTAGTGTTTTTCCAGCACTTAGAAAAAATTTTAGGATTTTAGCTGGAAAGCCCTCGGGTACCCCACTGCTGGAGCGATAGAGGGTCCGCTCGAGCAGACTCCTGCTGTGTGAAATTTTTGGAACTTTAGTTTTAAAAAGGGAGGTTTGTTGTTTTTCGGGGGTATTCTTTGGGACCTAAATTGGCCTACTTTTGGGAGTAATATGCAAAAAAAATTAACTATTTTCACCCTTATCTTTGACGAGAAAATTGAAAGATTAGTTCCCTTTTCCAAAGTAAATTTCTTTACAAGTTCTTTGGGTTGGATTTCTTAAATCGGGTTATTTTATTCATAAAATCTTATGGATTTATATTACTACAAAATTGGATTGGGACGTTACAGAAGGGGAAGGGACTGATGATTGTTATAAATGTAATGGTGCGTCAGTGTGATGATGATGCCAAAGCCTAAACCCAGTAACAAGGGTGCATGCAAATGTGCATTATAAGACACATGCATGACCAAAAGAGAGGTCTT
Source organism: Heliamphora pulchella (assembly GCA_032270985.1). Lineage (NCBI taxonomy): Eukaryota > Viridiplantae > Streptophyta > Magnoliopsida > Ericales > Sarraceniaceae > Heliamphora > Heliamphora pulchella. Next base: position 28,380 of record JAULJZ010154716.1, read on the forward strand.
TCAAGGGGAAAGAATGGGTGGCGGGCCATAGGAGATGTGGGGCTAATAATTGCCTAATTTTCTATGTATAATTGTATAAAAATGGGCCATGAGGATATAAATATACTATATTGCTTAAAAAATACTTAAAATAAGTTTAAAATAGAAACACAGTCACTTTTTCAAGAGAATTGTATGTAATTAATAAAATTATAGTTGGTAAACAAAATATATATAAGCCCTTATATGGCTCAAAAGAAGAATTTGGGTTAGCAAACAGGTTTTTTATTGGATTATTGGAGTAATTCTCAAGAATTGGGCTTTTTAGTTCAATTCGAGCATAAGGAATAATTTGGTTGGCCTAACTCGGGTTTTTCGGCCATACAGGCTTCTCTCGATATCCATGAAAAAGACCAAGACAAAAAACTACTCAAAACGAACACGTAACAAGAAATCAAATTTTTGAATATTATATTATACAAAATTAAACAAATAATTAAAAACGTATATTTATATACTATTTTATTT
>JAULJZ010154725.1:0-28885 GCA_032270985.1 Heliamphora pulchella
AGATTCTGATTTATCAAACCATCTTTTCGTGTTTAAATGCATAACAAATAAAATTTAATAAATGCACAGTTTTTTCTTCAAATTTTCAACTAAAGTAGTGATTAAAGGCATTTATTTATTTTATTTTTTATTTCATATTTTTTAAAAAATAATAATTTATTTTGATTAAATATTTTTTATTTAATTAATTTAAAATTCAGAATTAATTCTTACGCTTTTTCAAAATATCCGATTAAAATCATCTTAAACGTGATATTTTGTAAAAAATAAAATATCTAAAAAAAATTTATTTTATTAAAATTAATTAATTAAAAAATTTTAATTTTATTTTTTATTACAAAATATTTTAATTAAAACTGAATTTTTGAATTAATTAAATTAACATGATAAATAAAATAAATATGCAATCATCCACGCAGTTTATATATATATATATATATAAACACGATATGCATATATCCCAATTTTGTGATCCAAGTGAAACATTGAGGTGTTTCAGTCTTCCTAAAAGAATTGGCTATTTCAATCCATGCTCGCCTTTGATTCAGTGTCCTAATTGCATCAAGTTTTTCTAATATTATCCGATATATCAATATATATTATATCAGTCTTGTATATATCAGAATATACATCAAAATCAATCCCAAGAGAGAGAAAGTCACCGGCAACCACTAGCCACCGCCGGCACCACCTTGCTGCCACCTTTAGGCGGCTCCTGCCACCTCATCCGGGTTCAATTTTCAATGAGCTTTATACCGTTGGTAAGTTCTCAAAATATGGGATTTTTTTGTCAAAAAATTTTCTAGAAAACAGCCTGAAAAACAGCTAAAAAAATTTTCTGAACAACAAAAAACGCTGATGGCCGCAACAGCACTACGAAGCTAACTTTCCTAGGCTTTTCCGATCTCTTTCCAAACTCGATTTTTGACGTACTTTATATCAAAAGAAAGCTCTCGAAAAGTACTATTTTTCTATGAGAAAAATTGCTCAAAAACAGCTCGAAAAATAGCCAAAAACAATGCCCAAAGCTGCTACCGCCGCACCCAGCGCCGCCGTCTTTAACCGCCAACTTTTCGAGGCCGTTTCGGCCTCATCCGAACTCCATTTTCGACGTACTTTATATTAAAAAAAGATCTTGAAAAGTACTATCTTTTTGTCAAAATATTGCTCGAAAAATAGTTTGAAAAACTGTCAAGATACAGCCTGAAAGCTACTGTCGCCGAGTGCCACCGCCGCAGGCCTGTTTGTCGCCTATTTGGGTTGTGATTTTGATCCAAATTTTTTTTTGATTTTTGAGAGTAGTTTGAGGTATGTTTTACTGTTATTTTATGTTTAAAAAATGTCCCAAAACATAGTCCCAATAACGGCCCAAAAATCATAAAAACCGCCACTAAATCGCCGCTGGCAAAGCCACTAGGTCCAGGTTGTTTTAGTGATTTTTCCTTGCTGTTTTGACTTGTTTTTTTATGCTGTTTTTTATTCATAAATACTGTAGAAAAACTCACCAAAAAATCATTTAAAACCATTAAAAACTTACCACGATCCGTGGCCCGTAAAAACCCGAACCACCGCCGGTGCCATCTTTGTTCTTCGTGTTCTTGGACATGTTTAACCTGTTCTTAAATAATCTAAACAGATATTTTAAAAATAGAAGCTAGCTATCACATCGATACTATATCCTAAAAGCTCACATTCGATATATCACGATCAACCTCCTGATTAAAAATAATAATAATCATTCACACCATTCAATAGAACATGAAAATTAAATAAAGATCATAAAATTGGAATTAGAACGCCTGCAAAACAAAATTAGCAACAGTTCTAAAACTACCCAGCTTCGATAACCGAAAATAAAAAACAAAACGGCTCTGATACCAATTGTTAGAGGCAAGACTGCCAAGATCTTTGTTTTTGAAAAATGATTACCGAAAAAAATTAACTAGATGGGCAATCGCCAAAACGGGCTCCAGATAAAACTTTTGATGACAAACGTGTTGGAGGCGAAACTGCCAAGATTATTGTTTTTGTAAACAATTTTCGGTAAAAAATTAACTTGATGAGAAAACGCCAAAATGGGCTCTAGATAAAACTTTTAACGTCGAACGATCAAAATAAAACCCGTGCAACGAAAGTTAATTTAGAAGAATACATTTTGTCGATCGATTCTTTAACTACGATTTAATTCTGAGTTGAAACTCCTGTCAGAACTCGTACCGACAGAACCCAGATATCTTTTATCTTGAAAGACAAAATATGATATATCAATATAAAACTGGTTCAGCCTACCGGCATATATATATAAGGGTACAGCAGGGAACTATGGAGTAATTATGAGTAAGACTTCTTGTGGAACACAGACACCTACCAGCGATTTATGCAATTATGGAAAAACGCAGTGGTTTCTGTAATTTTCATAAAACACTGAATTACAGTTCACACCACTAAAGAACTATAATTGCACTCTGAACGATAATTTTAAGATCTTCTTACATTGAGCTTTTGTTATTAAATGCCTATTATATCTCCCCACGTTAAGATTTTCAATACCTGGTAATTAAATTTAATTACTGATAATTTAATTTAATCGGTATCTTGATACTCCTTAAGCTCTTTCGCTTAACTTATTTGATCGTCAAATAATTAAATCCACCTGCAGGATTTCGCCCGGTCAAAACTTATAAGTATCCTTAAGGGAGTATCATCAATCCCAATCTTTTGGGACGTGAATTTCGTCAATAATTAATATTTATCGTATGAATAATACCGCTATTCAACTCATCGAGAATATAGACCCATATAAGATCGCACCCTCTAATGAATCAAAACAATAAATATTAAATATACATTGCTCTACGCACCAGATTAAATACTATACAGAATATTGGACATCCATGCATAACAAAAAAATGATATGCATACATTGTTGATAAAAATTTTCATAAAATAAAAAATTAATTTTATGAAAATAAAATTAAATACTAAAAACATGATTTTCAGTATATCAACCCTAACAATCTCCCACTTATACTCAAAATCATGCTGCTATACATCTGACTCATATGCCCTCTACATGACTATCAAAAGTTTTAATCGGTAAGCTCTTTATAAAGGATCTGCAAGGTTGTCTCTTGATGCAAGCTCTATGTCTGACTGAAAATCTGAGTCTGTGTATCCAAAGGTACTAGACTGTCTACCTGGTAAACCAACATATAATCCTTAGTCCTTTTAAGATACTTGATTATATTCTTTACCATAGTCCAATGTTCCTGCCCTGGGTTAGACTGATATCTACTAACCATGCTTACAACAAAGCAGATATCGGGTCTAGTGCTAAGCATAACATACATGAGGCTTCCTACTGTCGAAGTATAAGGAACCGTCTTCATCCTCTCTATCTCATCTGGTGTCTTAGGACACTGATCCTTGGACAGAGTGATTCCATGTCTAAAAGGGAGAAATTCTTTCTTGGAATTCTGCATACAAAAATAAGCAAGGATATCATTGATATACTTTGCTTGTGATAAGTCGAACATTCTTTGTTTTCGATCTCGCACAAGCTTGACCCCAAGGATATGACAGGCTTCTCCCAAGTCTTTCATATCGAACTTTCCAGATAACCATACTGTAAATATAGATAATGCCCCCACATCGTTTTTGATGAGCAAGATATCGTCTACATAAGGTACAAGAAAGATCACCACGCTTCCGTCATGCTTCTTGTAGACACAGGACTTATTTTGACTTTAATCAAAATCATAAGACTTTATAACTTGATCAAACTGAGTGTTCCAAGTCCTCGATGCCTGCTTAAGTCCATAAATGGATATCTTAAGCTTGCACAACATGTGCTCCTGGCCCTTTGCAATGAATTTGTCGGGTTGTATCATGTAGATACACTCATCAAAACTTCCGTTAAGGAAAGCTATCTTGACATTCATTTGCCAGATTTTGTAATCGAAATGTGCGGCAATAGATAAGAGAATCCAGATACACTTAAGCATGGCTACCGCCAAAAAGATTTCCTCATAGGCGATCCCTTCTTTTTGAGTGAACCCTTTAACAACAAGCCTAGCTTTCAAAGTTTCAACCTTCTCATCTACTCCTCTCTTCCTCTTGTAAATCCACTTGCATCCAATGAGTTTTATCCCTCGGGTGGTTCTACAAGTTTTCAGACCTGATTGGAATACATAGATTCTATTTCTGAATTCATAGTCCTTTGCCAAAGATTTACATCTTTATCCTGTAGTGCTTCACTGTAGTTATAGGGCTCGGTATCCAGTTCTGCTGGGATCTTGTCATACGACTCTTCCAAGAACATATACCGATCAGGTTGATGAACAACCCTCCCACTACGACGAGACACTACCTGTGTCTGTGTACTAGCAGTAACAGGCTGTGCAGAATCTGAACTCTGTGCATTAGCACCATGTTCTTGAATTGCACCTATCCCGATAATCCTCCCACTACGACGAGGTAATGAAATATTAGTGACTTGTGGTTTCTCTTCCGTTCTATTAGTATTTTCTCTCAGTTCTTCCAGAATAATTTTGCTATTGGGCCTGTGATCCATAATATAATCCTCTTCTAATAATCGAGCATTGGTGCTAACAATGACCTTCTGATCCTTAGGATTATAAAATATACCATCCTTCGTTCCCTTGGGATACCCTATAAAGAAACAGACTTCTGTCATTAGTTCCAACTTACCCGCATTCCCTTTCAGCACATGTGCTGGACACCCCCAAATCCAAATGTGTTTCAGACTAGGCTTACGCCCAGTCTACAATTCTGTGGGAGTAAAAGGTATTGACATAGAAGGCACCAAGTTCAGAATGTAAGTCGTTGTCTCTAAAGCGAGTCCCTAAAATGAATTGGGAAAATCTGAATAACTCATCATTGACCGTACCATCTCCATAAGAATTCTATTCTTTCTTTCTGCTACACCATTCTGCTGAGGAGTGCCAAGTACAGTCAACTGGGATGTAATCCCCTCTGATGACAAGTAGTCCTTAAATTCTCTAAAGAGGTATTTTCCACCACGGTCGGATCGTAGTGATTTGATACTTTTACCCAGACACTTCTCTGCCTCCGCCTTGAATTCTTTGAATTTCTTAAAGTATTCAAACTTACGGTGCATCAGGTAAGTGTATCCATACCTTGAGTAGTCATCAATAAAACTAATGAAGTACTCAAAGCCACCTCTAGCCCGGATTGTCATAGGACGACACACATTAGAATGAACCAGCTCTAATGGTTCTTTAGCTCTATAGCCTTTGGCCGAAAAGGGCCTCTTGGTCATCTTACCTTGAAAGCAATATTCAAAAACTGAAAGTGTCTCCACTTCCAATGAACTCAAATGTCTATTTGCTACCAGTCTATTTATTCTTTTTAAATTAATATAACCCAAGCGTAAATGCCAAAGAAACATTTTGTTCATTAAAGAAGAAAACTTTCTCTTATATGGTAATATAAATATATTATTCGTTTCAATCAGTTGCAATATAGGAGAGATTGGAGTAATAATATAAAGATCATCTATCAATGTACCAGAACAGATAATCCGTTTATTATTCTTAATAACCAAAGAGTTATTAAAATAAACTAAATATCCGTCTTTAGTCAATCTAGAAACGAAAACTAAGTTCCTTCTAATGGCAAGTACATAAAGACAATCTCTTAATATTAAAATCTGATATCTACCAAAACTGAGAGTGACATCTCCTACTGCAACTACTGTTACCTTTGTATTATTTTTCATATGTAGGTAAATCTTCCCATCACTAAGTTATCGGGTTTCCTGAAACTCCTGCAATGAATTACAGACATGATTAGTAGCTCTCATATCTACACACTAAGTACCGATAGATAACACCACTAAATATGTTTTCACAACCAGTGAATAGAAATTACCTTATTTGTTCTACTTTCTAAGAAATACTTGACATAATTTTTTTCAGTGCCGGGTCTGGTTGCAGTGAAAATATCTACCTTTCGACTTTTTCACACCAGTTCGTGGCTCACTAACTACCCTAAAAATCGTGTCTCTCTATTTCTAAACATTTTTCTTCTTCATGCCTTTTGGCCCAGAGAAAGAACCTTTTTCAGAAATAAACACATTTGCTGGTATTGAAGGAATACCATTTGTAGTTAAAACTATATCCAAGTTACATTTTCAGTCTACAAAATTTAGTTCCATTAGTTTGTTTTCTTTGAATATTAAAACGAGGGAGTTGAAAGCCATTTTTATCCTAAGAATCACATAATTAAAATACCGTTAATTATGATGAACAAAATTTTGAATTCACTTTAATTTGGTTCCCTCTACCATTTTAAAATTAATTCGCCAGCAGGCTGGTAACTTGGGAATAGCATGCCACGATGGGTGGACATCTACTATCCATCATAAGACCAAACAGGCCAATTCTTTTAAATTTTACTATTTAGGCAACTGACCATACCAAGTAAAATTAAATAACTGATATAGTTTCAGTCCAGTATATAATAGCAGTGACGCAGATGGAGAGAATACTATTATATACAGCTAAGTGTTAACCATCGCCTAATCCCAAATCAATCGCTTCGCAATGAACCCTTCAGATGGAGAAGTGATCTACACTAACAATTATCCAGAATTATCCTTAATGGAGGTTTGTACTGGTGATACTATAATTAATATGTCTGATGGGAGAAAGGGTTCATTATTAACGGTATTTTAATTATGATCATAAATCAAATCATCATCTACGCATTTAATCAAGTATGAAAATAAATAATGATCATAAAATCGAGATTTAGAATGCCTGCAAAACAAAGTTAGCAATAGTTCTAAAACTACCCGACCCCGATAACTGTAAACAAAAAATAAATCGGCTCTGATACTAATTGTTGGAAGTAAAACTGCCAAGATCATTATTTTTGTAAACGATTTTCGGTAAAAAATTAACTGAACGGGCAAACATTGAAACGGGCTCCGAATAAAACTTTTGATGTCGAACGATCAAAATAAAACCCGTGCAACCAAAGTTAATATAGAAGAATACCTTTTGTTGATCGATTCTTCAACTACGATTTGATTCCGAGTTGAAACTCCTGTTAGATCTTCTACTGTATTCCCTTACGCGATCCTCAAACGTAGTGTGGGTTACGGACTATCGATAACTCGTACTGGCAGAACCTAGATATCTTTTATCTTGAAAGACAAAATATGATATATCAATATAAAACTGGTTCAGCCTACTCGCATATATATAGGGCTACAGTAGGGACTTAGAGAGTAATTATGAGTAAGATTTCTAGTGGAACATAGACACCTACCAGCGGTTTCTGCAATTATGGAAAGACGCAACGGTTTCTGCAATTACTATAAAACACTGAATCACAGTTCACACCACTAAAGAACTATAATTGCACTATGACCCATAATCTCAAGACCTTCTTGCATTGAGCTCCTGCTATTAAATGCTTACCATTTCTCCCCATGTTAAGATTCTCGATACCCACCAATTAAATTTAATTACTGACAATTTAATTTAATCGGCTTCTTGATATTCCTTAAGCCCCTCCGCTTAACTTATTTGATCGCCGGATAATTAAATTCACCTGCAGGGTTTAGTCTGATCAAAACTTATATGCATCCTTAAGGGGTATCGTCAATCCTGAGTTTTCGGGACGTGAATTCCGTCAATAATTAATATTTGCCATATAAATAATACCGTTATCCAACTCACCGAGAATATATACCCATATAAGATCGCACCCTCTAATGAATCAAAACAACGAATATTAAATATACGCAAATCAATAATTATTTCAAGATTAAGAGAATAAGCACTAGCACAGAGAGTCGGAATAATAGATGACGCCAATATCTGTTTTCCGTAACCAAGACATGCCTATTAAAACTCTGTGCTACAGTCGTACCGATGGTATGTCCATTTCCATCTAAACTGTAAATATAAAATTTTTATTCTGCAAAAACTTAAAATTTGATCTTCTATGTATAAACCGTACTCTACACATCAGATTAAATACTATACATAATATTGGACATCCATGTATAACAAAGAAATGATATACGTACATTGCTCATAAAGATTCTCATAAAATAAAAATAATAATTTTATTAAAATAAAATTAAATACTAAAAATATAGTTTTCAGTATACCAACCCTAACAAGGGTCTCACAGGCATGATGCCTATATCCATTCTACTCTATAGAATGTCACATTTTGAGCCACAAGAATTGAAGGAGCAATTAGAACCATTGATGGAGAAAGGTTTTATCAGACTTAGTGTCTCACCTTGGGGAGCACCTATGTTATTCGTAAAGAAGAAGGACAGAACTCTAAGGATGTGTATTGACTATAGACAATTGAATAAAGTAACTATTAAAAATAAGTATCCTTTCCCTAGGATAGATGATTTATTAGACCAGTTACAAGGGGCCGAAATCTTTTCAAAAATTGATCTGAGATCGGAGTACCATCAACTGAAGGTGAGGGAATCAAATATTCCCAAGACAGCCTACATGACTCATTATGGACACTACGAGTTTGTTGTGTTGCCTTTTAGATTGATGAACGCACTTGTTGTATTTATAGATTTGATGAATCGAGTGTTTAAAAATTTTCTAGACTACTTTGTAATCGTGTTCATAGATGACATTTTGATATACACTCGAAGTGGGGAGGAACATGTGAAACACTTAATGATTTCTTTGCAAACTCCAAGAGATAATAGATTGTATGCAAAGTTAAGTAAGTGTGAGTTTTGGTTAGATTAAGTAGTGTTTTTAGGTCACGTTATATCCAGGGAAGGAATCCAAGTAGACCCAATGAAAGTTGAAGCTGTGGTGAATTGGGCAAGACCCACCAGTGTGATTGAAATACGTAGTTTTTTGGGCTTGAATGGGTTATTATATGAGGTTTATTCAATACTTTTCTCTAATTGCAAAACATGACTCGATTGGCCCAAAAGAATGTAAAGTTTGAGTGGTCTGACTAGTGTGAACAAAGCATCCAAGAGTTGAAAAATAAATTAGTGTCAGCACCAGTACTTACTCTCCCATCAGGTGACGAAGGTTTTGTAATCCATAGTGATGCATCACATTAGGGTTTGGGATGTGTTTTGATGCAATATGGGAAGGTCATTGCATACGTGTCTAGAGAGTTAAAAACTGATTAAAAGAATTACCCTACCCACGATTTGGAGTTAACCGCAATTATATTTGAACTTAAGCTATGGACACACTACTTGTACAGAGTGACTTGTGAGATCTTTTCAGATCATCAGAGCTTGAAGTATATTTTCATTTAAAAAGAGTTAAATCTGAGATAGAGGAAGTGGATGGAGTTGATTAAGGATTACAAATGCACGACTCACTTTCATCCAGGAAAGGCCCGTTGGGGCAAACTGCGAAGATTCTATGATTATGTCCATGATTTTAATTAAAAATTAACTAGATGGGCAATCGCCGAAACAGGTTCCAGATTAAAATTTTTTGATATCGAACAATCAAAATAAAACTCGATAATACTCCCAAAGTTAGTTTTAGAATTATACCTTTCGAAATCTGGTAGGATGATTTTGGTTGCTACAATAATTTACAGTCAACGATCTGCTGTAATTTTTGACTTCTAGTCAAATCTCCGACACAAACTTTCTACTATATTCCTGAATGCTAAATATGAATGTAGTGTGGGTTACGATTTATCATGTTTTTGAAAACCTTCTTGATTAGGTTTAAGATTTTCAAAGAACGTGGAAACCCAAGCCACCTAATCACTGACTGAATAACATGAATTATGGCATTAAGTTTTATAACAATATATAAATAGGCTGCAGTAGGGACCTATAGAATAAATAAGATATGAGCTTCCAATATAATTATGAAATCTTGCCTCAACCCATAAGCAATTTCGTAAAAACATAAATTATAATTCATTCCACTAAAGAATTATAATTACACTCTCAACCTTATTCTCAAAATCGAATATTTAAACTCTTATTATTAAATGCTTATTTATTCTTCCCATGTTAAGATTACTGATGCACACCGATTAAATTAAATTACTAACAATTATATTTAATCGATTTTTTCAAAATTTCTTAAGTCCTTCCGCTTAACTTATTTGACTGCTGAATTATAAAATCCACCTGCATGGTTTGGCATAATCAAAACTTATAAGTTTTCTTAAGTGGGTATCATCAATCTCGATTATTCGGGACGTGAATTCTGTTAATAATTAATATTTATCATATAATTAATATTATTATCCAGCTCCCCGAGAATATAAATCTATATAAGATCGCACCCTCTAATTAATTGAAATAATAAATATTAAATATATGCAAATAATAATTATTTCAATTTTAAGAGCATAAGGAATCATAATAACTACAGGGTGTAAATTAATTTATATAGTCAGTACAAAATTAATAACCCAACGTTGTCATGTTCAATACACACAAAGTGTACTAGCACAGCGAGTCGAAATAATAGACGACACTATTATCTGTTCCCCGTAACTAAAACAGGTCTACTAAAACTCTGTACTATAATTGTACCGATGGTTTATCCAATTCCATATAAACTATAAATAAAAACTTATATTCCACAAGAACTTTTAATCTGGTCTTCCATTTGCAAGCCGAACTTTACACACCAAATTAATTACTTTGTAGAATAAAAGACATTCAAGCACGATATTAAATAAAAAAAATACATACATTACTCATTAGGATTCTCATAAAATGAAAAAACTAATTTTATTAAAAATAAAATTAAATACTAAAACCAAAACAACGGTTTTTAGTATACAACCCTAACAATCTCCCACTTATACTCAAAATCATGGTGCCATACATCTGACTCCCATGCCTTCTACATGACTGTCAAAAGTCTTAACTAGTAAACTCTTTGTAAAAGAATCTGCAAGGTTATCTCCTAATGCAGTCTTAGCAAAGCTACATCACCTCTATGTGCAATCTCTCGTATCAGGTGATATTTGCTCTCAATGTGTTCCACCTCTAAGGTAAATACATATCTCGAGGTAAATTTTCGAGAATTCTTATCTGACTAAAAATCCGAGTTTATGTACTCCAAAAGTACTAGACCATCCACCTAGTAAATCAACATATAATCTCTAGTTCATTTTAGGTACTTGATTATATATTTTATCGTTGTTCAATACTTTTACCCCGGATTATACTAATATCTGCTAACCATGCCAACGGCAAAACAGATGTTGAGTCTAGTGCAAAGTATACCATACATAAAGCTTCCTACAGTCGAAGTATAAGGAATCGCCTTTATTTTCTTTATCTCATTTGGTGTCTTATGACACTAATCCTTGGATAGAGTGATTCCATGCCTGAAAGGGAGAAACCTTTTTTTGGAATCATGCACGTTAAAACGAGCAAGGACTGTAACGATATAAGTAGCTTGTGATAAGCCCAACATCCTCTATTTCTGATCTCGCAAAAGCTTAATTCCAAGGATGTGACTGGCTTATTCCAAGTCTTTCATATCGAACTGGCTGGATAACCATACCTTCACCGAAGATAACATCTCCACATCATTTTCAATGAGCAAGATATTATCCACGTACAGTACTAGAAACACCATCATGCTTTCGTCATGCTTTTTGTATACACAGGACTTGCCAGGACTTTGATCAAAACTATAAGACTTCATGGTTTGATCAAACCTAGTGTTCTAAGACCTAGATGCATGCTTAAGTCTATAAATGGATCTCTTAAGCTTGCACAATATGTATTCCTGGCCCTTTGCTATGAAATCGTCTGGTTGTACCATATAGATATATTCGTCAAGACTTCTATTAAGGAAAGTTGTCTTGACGTCTATTTTCTAAATTTTATAATCGAAATGAGCTGCAATAGATAAGAGAATCCAGATAGACTTAATCATAATTACAGACGAAAAGATCCCCTCATAATCGATCCCTTCTTTCTAAATAAACCTTTTTACAGTAAGCCAAACTTTAAAGGTTTTCACCTTCTCAACTGCTCCTCTCTCCCTCTTATAGATCCACTTACATCTAATGGGTTTTATCATTTCGGGTGATTCTACAAGTTTTTAGACCTGATTAGAGTACAAAGACTCTATCTCTGAATTCATAGCCCATTGCCATAATTCTGCATCTTTATCTTGGAGTGCTTCATTGTAGTTATAGGGTTCAGTATCTAGTTCTTTTGGGATCCTGTCAAAAGACTTTTCTAAGAACATATACCGATCGAGTTGACGAACTACCCTCTAACTACTACGAGGCACTACTTATGTCTGTGTACTAGCAGTGATACACTGTGCTGATTCTAAACCATGCGCACCATTACCCACATGCTCCTCATATTATTAAACCAGCATGTTAATGGTAGCGCCCTGATCTGGTTCAGGATTCGCACGTGTCTCGATAATCCTCCCACTACACAAGACAATGAGATATCGATGACACTTCCTTGTGGCACTTTTACCGTACTACTGGTATTGGCATTGACAATGAGCTTCTTACTCTTAGGATTATAAAATAAACCACCCTTCATTCCCTTTAGGATATCCAACAAAGAAACAGATTTATATTCTCAGTTCCAACTTATCTGTGTTCTCCTTCAGCACAGATGCTGAACACCCCCAAATCCAAATATGTCTTAGACTAAGCTTGCACTCGGTCCACAATTCTGTAGGAGTAAAATGTACTGACTTAAAAAGTACCAAGTTCAGAATGTAAGCTGCTGTCTCTAATGCAAGTTCCTAAAACAAATCGAGCAAATCCGAATAACTCATCATCGACCTTACCATTTTCATAAGAGTCATATTCCTTCTTTTTGCTACACCATTCTGCTGTGGAGTGCTCGGTGCAGCCAATTAGGATGTAATCCCCTTTGCTGACAAATAGACCCTAAACTCTTCAAAGGGGTACTCACCACCACAATCCAATCGTAGTGACTTGATACATTTACCCAAACGCTTCTTAGTTTTCACCTTGAATTCTTTGAATTTGTCAATGCATTCAGACTTACGGTGCATCAAATCAACGTATCCATATATTGAGTAGTCATCAATGAAAGAGACGAAGTACTCAAAACCTTCTCTAGCTGAAATAGTCATAGGTCCACACAAGTTAAAATGAACCAGTTCCAACGGTTCTTTAGCTCTATAACTTTTAGCCGAGAACGGCGTCCTGATCATCTTACCATTCAAGCAAGATTCACAGACTGGAAGTGCCCCCTCTTCTAATGAACATAAAGGTCCATCTTCAACCAGTCTATTTATCCTTTATAGATTAATATGATCTAGACGTAAGTGCTAAAGATATATTTGGTTCATTAAAGAAGGTTCTTTTCTCTAAAATGGTGAATTAAATGTATTATTCAATTTATTTAGTTGCAATGTAGGAGAGATTAAAGTAAGAACATAAAGATTATCCAGCAATGTACCAAAACAAATAAACCTTTTGTTATCCTTAATAATCACAAAGCTATTAAAATAAACCAATTATCCATCTTCAACCAATCTAGAAATAGAAATTAAATTCTTTCTAATAGACGGTACATAAAAGATAATCTCTCAATATTAAAACTTGATCTTTACTAAAAATGAGAGTGACATCTTCCACTGCAACTGCTACCACCCTTGTATTATTGCCCATGTGTAGGTAAATTTCTCCATTACTAAGATATTGAGTTTTCTAGAGCCTCTGCAATGAATTACAGATATGATTAGTGACTCTCGTACCTACACACCAGGTACCGGTGGATAACACCACTAAATATGTTTATACAACTAGTGAATAGAAATTACCATTGTTGTTCTTCTTACCAAGATAAACAGGACATTACTTTTTTTAGTGTCGTGTCTAGTTACATTGAAAACATCTATTTTTCGGCTTTTTCACACCAGTTCGTGGCCCACTAACTACCTTAGAAACTGTGCTACCCCATTTCTGAACATTTTTCTTCTTCATGTCTTTTGGCTTAAAAAAATAATATTTTTTAGAAACAAACACATTTCCTGGCTTCCTAACAATACCTCGACAGTTAAAGCTATATTCAATTTTTTTTAGTAGACATAATTAGGACCCGTAAGTTTGTTTTCTTTGAGTATAGTCTCGAGTTGATTGAAAGCCATTTTAATCCTGAGAATCACATAATTAAAAACTATTAATTATGATGAGCAAAACTTTAAATTTTATTTCAAAATCGGTTCCCTCTTCCATTTTAAAAAAATTCACAAGCAACTTGGTATACCGTGAATAGCATGCCTCGATGAGAAGGACGTTTACTATTTATTATTTGTCTAAACAGGTCAATTTTTATTAATTTTACTATCTAGGCAATAGACCTTACCAAGTAAAATTAAACAGCTAACGTAGCTTCGATTCTATAAATAATAGTTGTGACTCAGATGGAGAGGATACTATTATTTACGGTTAAGTGTATACCATCACTTAATCCCAAATCAATCGCTTCGCAATGAACCCTTCAGATAGAGAAGTGATTCACACTAATAATTATCTAGAATTATCCCTAAAGGAGGTCCATACCGGTGATCCCGTAATTAATTTGTCCAATGGGGAGAAAGGCCCTAATGCCAACACGCAAAATTAATTACATCATCTATGAACTAGTGATGGAGACCGCATGATTTATCTGTGAATAAATTCCCTCAACCACTTAGTTTTTAAAATATTTTTAAGAGTTATAAAAAATTATTTAATTAAAATAAATATATTAATTTTGAAAAAACCACACATTCCAAAAGATTCCGGTTGTTAAACCATCTTTACGTGTTTATATGTGTAACAAATAAAATTTTCAAATTCTATTTATTTAAAAAAATAATTTTAAATAAAAACTAAGAATTTTATTTTATTTTTCGTTACACATATTTTGAAAAAAATAATATATTAAAATTAAACTTCTTTTAATTAATTTAAAAAATTCAAAACTAATCGTCACGTTTTTCCAAGATATCCAATTTTAAAAAAATTAAACGTATTTTAATGTAACAAAATGAAATTCTCAAATTTTCTTCTTTAAAAAAATTTTAATTAAAAAATATTTTATTTTATTTTTCCGTTACAAAAATAATAATTTCGATTTAACAGAATTAATTAAAACAGAACAGAATAAATAAACGAAATAAAAGGATTCACGTATTTAAATAAATAAATGTATTAAATCCCGATTTTCATGGTCTATCTAAAACTCTTTAAACAAAGAGCTTCTGTTAATCCAGAAAATTTGCAATCCTGTCAGAATTAAAATTCTAGATTTTTAATCCTATCAAACTTTGCAGCCAACAAGAAACCATGTAATATTCAGCTTCTGTAAATTTTAATCCCACTAAAAAATTGCTTTCGCCACCACTTGGCCACGCACCACCGCTGCCCAATTGCGCCGCACTGCCGCACGGCACTGCGCCACCCGCGCGCAACACCCAACCGCTTTACTTTGCCACAGTGGTTAGTGTTGTGGTGCACTGCTTGTTGCCGCATCTTTATTCATACAAAATGTGTTCTCTTGCATACGCAGTTTTACGGGTCATGAAGTTTATCATTACATAAGCATGAGGATAATCAATAATTAAAATTATGATTTCTATGAGAACACACGGGGCTTGATTCCATGGTGATTCCCAGGTGCATAACCCACGCGGACATATCATTAGAATCCTAATGGATTAGGATTCATGCGCCGTTTGTCAAATCTGGTGTGGCCTTCTATTTTTTTTTCTTTCTTCTTTGGTTTTTCTTCTTTTTTTTTATTACATAAAATATAAAAAAATAACAAGAACTAAAAATTAAAAAATAATTATTTTTACATTGATAAAATAATGACCATTAAAAGCCGGGATTAAATTGCCTACAAAATTGAGTTAGTGCAATTTAAATCTACCCGAACGCATGATAAAATCATACATAATCAAATACGGCTCTGATACCAATTATTGGAATAAATTGCCAAGATTCTAAGATTATGTTTATGATTTTAATTAAAAATTAACTAGATGGGCAATTGCTGAAACAGGCTCCAGATTAAGACTTTTCGATATCGAACAATCAAAATAAAATCTGATAATACTCCTAAAGTTAGCTTTAGAATTATACCTTTCGAAATCTAGTAGGATGATTTTGGTTACTGCAATAATTTTCAGTCCACGATCCACCGCAATTTTTGACTTCTAGTCAAATCTCCGACACAAGCCTTTTATTGTATTACCAAATGCTAAACACGAATGTAGTGTGGGTTACGATCTATCGTGTTTTTCAAAACCTTCTTGATTAAGCTTATAATTTTCAGAGAGCGTGGAAACCCTAACCACCAAATCACAGACTGAATAATATAAATTATAGCGTCAGCTTTTGTAACAGCATATAAATAGGTTTCAATAGGAACTTGTCGAGTAAATAAGACATGGGCTTCCAATGTAACTATGAAATTCTGCCTCAACCCAGAAGCAATTTCGTAAAAATATAATTATAATTCATTCTACTAAATAATTATAATTGCACTCCCAACCTTATTCTCAAAATCGAATATTCGAGCTCCTGTGATTAAATGCTTATTTATTCTCCCCAAGTTAAGATTATAGATACCCACCAATTAAATTAAATTATTGATAATTATATTTAATCGACTTCTTCAAAATTCCATAGGCCATTCCGTTTAACTTATTTGACTGCTAGATTATAAAATCCACTTATAGGGTTTGGCACTATCAAAACTTATAAGCTTCTTTAAGGGGGGAATCATCAATCCCGGTTATTCGGGACGTGAATTCAATCAATAATTTATATTCGTCATATAATTAATATCATTATCCAACTTACCGGGAATATAGACCCATATAAGATTGTACCCTCTAATGAATTAAAATAACAAATATTAAATATACGCAAATAATAATTATTTCAGGAATAAGAGCATAAGCAATCATAATAATCATGGGGTGTGAATTAATTTATATAGTCAGTATAAAATTAATTACTCCAACGTAGTCCTGTTCAATGCAAAAGTGTACTAGCACAGCGAGTCGGAATAATAGACAACACTATTATCTGTTCCCCATAACCAAGATATGTCTACTAAAACTCTGTATTACAGTTGTGCCGATGGTTTGTCCAATTTCATCTAAACCGTGAACAAAAAATTTATATTCCACAAAAATCTTTAATCTAGTCTTCTGTGTGCAAACCAAACTCTACACACCAGATTAAATACTATGTAGAATAAAAAACATTCATACACAATATAAAATAAATAATGAAGTATATACATTACTCATTAAGATTCTCATAAAATAAAAAAAAATTAATTTTATTAAAAAATAAAATAAAATACTAAAACCAAAATAATGATTTTTAGTATACAATTCTAACAAGGCCAACGTAGTGGCAGACGATGTGTTATTGACCACTCATAGTGTAATTTTTTAGTACAACGTAGTCCAATTTTTGAGATACGATCACTCAAAACCAACCTTGCTGTAGGAAATAATGGAGACTTATTGGCAACTCATAGTGTAAGACCAACTTTGTTAGATCAAATTCGAGCAGCTCAGTTTTTTGATAGCCAGGTAGACAAGATAAGCTTGGAGGTAGATGATAAGGGCAAGACAGAATTTGAAACTCGAGACGATGTGTTATGGTTTGGTTATAGATTATATGTGCCATGTGATGACGAGTTAAGGAAATAAATTTTAGATGAGGCCCATAATTCGGCATACACCATGCACTAAGAAGTACGAAGATGTTTAGAGATTTGAATGAATATTACTGGTAGAGCAGGATGAAAAAAGACGTTACAGACTTTGTGACAAGATGTTTATTATGCCAACAAATTAAGATCGAACACCAAAAGCCGACGAGACCTTTACAATCGTTACTTGTGCCTAAATGGAGATGGGCACTATTGACTTTGTAATCGGGTTGCCTTGATCACCAAAAGTTAATGGTGCCATTTGGGTGATCGTGGATAAATTGATGAAATCAGCACACTACCTACCCATTAAGATGACGTTTTCTTTAGACCGATTGGCACGACTATATATTAATGATAGCATTGATCTTCTTAGAGTACCAGTTTCTATTGTATTAGATAGAAATCTGCACTTTAAGTCTAGATTCTGGCTAAGTTTATAAGAAGCATTGGGGAATACATTGAAGTTTAGTACGGCTTTTCATCTACAAATTGATGATCAATCGGAGAGAATAATTCAAACCTTGGAGAATATGCTCAGAGCGTGCATATTGGACTTTTTGGGGAGTTGGAAGGAACACTTATCTTTGATCAAATTTGCGTACAACAATAGCTTTCAATCGACGATAGGAATGGCACCCTATGAGGCGTTATACAGAAGGAAGTGCCAAAGTTCAATTTGTTAGGAGGAGGTTAGAGAAAGAAATTTACTAGGACCTGAAATTGTTCAAATCACTACTGACAAGATAAAGTTAATTCAAGAGAGATTGAAGCAATCATAAGATAGGCAAAAAAGTTATGCGGGCAACCATAGACGCGACTTAGAGTTCGAAGTAGGAGATTACGTGTTATTAGAAATATCGCTATAGAAAAGAGTAATGAGGTTTGGAAAGAAAGGAAAGTTGAATCCTCGTTACATTGGACTACATGAAATTCTCAAGAGGATGGGAAATACCACGTATCAATTAGCTTTACCACCATAGTTGTCAAGACTGCACAATGTATTCCATATGTCTATGTTAAGGAAGTACATGCCCAACCCTTCTCACGTTTTTATAGTACGACTTGTTAACCTCCAACCCAACCATGCATACGAAGAGGAGCCAATGCAAATACTGGATAGGAAAGAACAAGTCCTGTAGAGAAAAGTCATTCCAATGGTGAAAGTACTATGGCGTAGTCATTCGATTGAAGAAGCTACTTGGAAATGGGAGGAAGATATGATAAAGAAGTACTCACATCTTTTTGAATAAGGTATGCAAATTTTGAGGACGAAATTTGTTTTAGCGGGTAGATTGTAACCGTATACCCAAAACTAAAAGAAAAGGAAATGTGAATCAATTTGTTAACTATAGAAGAAAATTTCAGAACTTAACTCCCTGGAGAAGTGCTAATCTAAACTTAGAGTGTTCTTGAACCCGAGAATTGGAATGGGCTAAGTCTAGTGTTGGTTTAAAGTCTTAAGTTTGGAAGCCCAAGTTCTTATGCATATCAAAGAAAAAAGTAGAAAGTTCAACCCAAAGTTTAGATAAGGCCCAAATACTATTAAGGTCCATTTCTTCAATAGAGCCCAAACACACACAAGGTTCAAAACTAAGAATAAGACCTAAGTAGAAAAAATAACCCAACTCAAGTAAGGCCCAAATTCTTTAATTTAGGCTCACAAAAGTTTAAACAAAACTCATGGATCAATCGTAATCCAACTTTAAAACAAAGCCCAACATTTAAATTCTTTGGCCCAAATTTTTGACCCATGAATTTTTAAATACAAAAATATTTAAGTTATACAAAAAAAAAAGAAAATGAAATAAAGTGGCCGGCCATGTGGTGCCCACCACAAGTACACAAATCTCCTAATTTAGGAGAAAGTACTCTTAAATCAGGGAAAAGTAAAAAAAAAAAGCTTAATTGTGGCTTTTTCAGAAAATTAATACATAACCTGTATAAATATATCATTTTTTGAGCCAAAATATCTGTGTTTGAATTTATATGTACATATATCTCATGGAAATGCAAACCAAATGAAACTCAAATTGAAATGCAAGATGAAATGCAAATGGAATTCAAGTGAAATGTGGTTGAAATGCAAATGCAAATGTCAAATCTTACAATATAAATAGAGGACCACCACCACCCCCTTCCCTTGTTGATTTCAGCTAAGAGGGAGAGGTCTAGTGAGGGAGAGTGAACTCTTGGGAGAAGAAGAAGAAGAAGAAGAAGAAGTAGAAGACGGAGGAGGAGGATACTACGCCAAATGGTGATATTAGCGGCGGTTTATTTTGCGGCGGTTAATAAACCGCCATTAAAAAAGTATTTTTAATGGCGGTAAAATAACCGTTGATAAAAGCAAGTATTAACGGCGGTGTCAACAAACCGCCATTAAAAATCGATAAATTTTGCGCCAAAACTAAGTATTAATCGCGGTCCAAAACAATCGCCACTAAAAAATAAATAGATTTCGCGCGCAAATTCAAGTTCCCCATTTTTCCTGACGGTAGTGTAATGAACCGCCGTTTACCAAATTATTTTCCCTCCCGGCTGAAATTTTCACTCTTCCAATTTGCCTAACACCCCTGGGCATTGTGCAAAGCTAAACCCTAGCCCATTCTTTTTCTCACCACTTATGCTTCCTTTAGTTTTCCCACTTCTGCTCCCTTCCTCAGTCCCGAATGCCCAAAGCTAATCCCTAGCCCATTCCGTTTCTCACCACCGCCGCATCTCTTCAAGCAACCACCATTGATTTTGGCTGTCGACCACCGATTTTTGTTGTCGAATGAGCAGGAGTTAAACCCTATCCCTTTTCGTTTCTCACCACCGTCGCGTCCCTTCAAGACTGTCACGAGGAAATCGCCGTCGACCACAATCGATTTTTTCCGTCGACAACCTGGTACCTTCTCTGTCTCTCTCTCTCTCTCTCTCTCTCTCTCTCTCTGTCTCTGTCTGTCTCTCTCTCTCTCTCGGATAGTCTCTGGTTTTTGGGTACCTTCTCTGTCTCGAATTGCTTCTTTTTTTTATGTTTAGATTCTGTTTTGATTTTACGGTCTGGTTTTTTATCTACGATTTGGATTCTAGCTGAGTTTTGTGGTTTGCTTGGACTGTAATTTCTTGGCTCATTATCTGTTTGGGACATTGAATTGAAGTGGTGTATGATTATTTTTACCATGTGTTTGGGGGGGTTTTCTTACTAGTTGCCCTTGAAGTTTGCATGTGTGTAATTTCTGTTGGAAAGGAAAACTAATTCTCATATATTTTATATGATATTAATACTAATACAAACCAATTATGTTTTTATCCTTGACTACATTGCATATTGATTTCTTCATCCAACATAAAATTCATAATTCTCTATAGTCTCAAAAGATAAAACTAGAATTGATTATTAAAATATGTGAATAAATTTGAGCCAAATTACAGGACTCGAATACCCATTCTTCTTCGGGTGTGTGTCCAGTTGTCAAAGTTTTTGAATCTCTGTTTATTGGACTCAGGGACTACCATAACCATTTTTTTTCTACTCAGATAAAATGAAGTGCCTGCAAAATTGTTGCTCAATATAGGTACTCGAATCCACCTTTGAATATCATTTTTTGGAGGTAAAATTTTTGAAGGTCCTCTTAAGCATTGAGTCAACTGGCTCATGTCTTCTGTTGTTCTTTACATACCTCTGGTACTTGAAAAACTGTACAGAAAAATCATTCAACTATCAAGAAAGATATTCTTTCTATTGTTAAATGTATCTACAAATTTCACGATAATTTATTAAAATCAACAATTCCTTTTCCGTATTGATTGTAGGGTGGCCAAATAACTTTTGAAAAAAGATGTTAAAATCTAGCTTCAAAACAATTATTTGCCAGGACTTATCTATTTTTTTTAAAAATTGAATATATAAAATGGGAAGCTAATTCTCTTCCCAATTTCTAGCCCGTGAATTTTTTCAAGGATAGCATGCGTCTTTTTATGTCCTTGTCATTTGTGTTCCAGGTGGGTATTTCACACATTTAGAACTGTGTAGGTTAGTTTCCAGCATCCTTTTCTTGTTCTGGCATCTTAAATATCATGGAACACCCAGTAAGAGATACTTTGGCTTGAATTTTTCCAGAAAATTTCTCAACAGTGTCTGAAACAAGGTCAGTTAGCTTTAAAATTATCATTTATTGAACTTGTTATAGTATCCCAGTGCATTGGAAATATCAGGTTGGCATTTGATATTGACATTTCCTTGGTCTTAAAATAACGAGGATCAATTTTGTTTTCCTCCATTATTGTTTCAGTTAAACTCGCATTACTGCTTCAAATGATTACCAAGTAGGAAGTCATTTTTGTTGGGTTGTTCCTTAATCTAAAACTTTTGGATACACATTGTGGAATGTTATTCCTTTACCTTTATTAGATGTTGATAACATTTTCTCGGGGTGGAAGTAGCATATATATTCTTGGGTTTTATGCTAGACTATCTCATCCTCTTGTGCTTGTTACTTTCTTGGCTGCAGGTTTGTACCCAACGCTCATGAATGGCCGTTTGGGGTTGGTTTGCTGGTAGCCGGCTTGGATGAATCCGGGGCTCACCTCTACTATAGTTGCCCAAGTGGAAACTATTTCGAATATCAAGCTTTTGCCATTGGGTCTCGCTCGCAAGCTGCAAAGACATACATGGAACGTAGGTTTGAAAGCTTTCTGCATTTCTACATTACAGTAGCACATAATTTGGCTCTCCTAAAAGCTTTCTGCATTTCTACATTTTAAGCTTTCTGCATTTCAACATTACACTAGCACATAAAAATTCATTTAAAGAGTGATTGTGCTTGGTGCAATAATTTGAGCTCTTACTATGAAATGTGAGCATTGGTTCAATTCTGAAGGCATCATTCTCTTGTTTATGCTCTTACTAGGAAGTGTGAGTATTGGTTTGATTCTGAGTGCATTTTGAGCAGTTTATAACATTTTTCTTATTTTGGGCCTGATGAGATGAGCATTTTTAGCTTGGGAATTGATGGAAAGGCAACTGCCTCCAGCATCTTTTTTTTGTTCTTGTCTTGTGATTAATTTCCATTTCAGATATTTGAATGGAGCTTGCAAAACCAAGATAAAGTTCTTTGGTTGAGAAACTGCAGCAGGTACTTGAAAAATTTTGCTGCAGGTTTTCAGAATGGTTGTGCTGTGATTGCAATTAGTCTTCTTTTTCTTCTGCTTTGGGGCTCTCAGTAATTAGTCTTCTTGTTATGTGGTTTAGTGATATTATTTCGTTCTTAATAATGTAGATTGCTAAGAAAACTGAAAAAAAGTCCGACCGGATAGAGGTGTACATTAAGACACATACAAAAAAGAATGGGGATTATGTTGATCAAGTATTAGCTGAAGCCATTGTAAGTGTGATTAATTAGTGTTTTTTTCTTATTTATTTAAGTTTTAATTAATATTTAATTTTTAAATTTCAGTCTCAAATTAATGAGCGACTATCTCAAGTGCCTGAAGACACACAGTCAGCAACTTTTCGGGAGCAAGTATTCACTGAGGTTTTAGGAGCAGATGGACATGGTCGTGTATGTACATACGGCTTGGGTCCTTGTCCATCCCAAGTGTTTGGTAGATATGCTCGGTCTAAAGATCAAGGCATTGATGTGGATCAGATGCGTTCAGAGATGCGACAAGAATTGTTAGCTGAGTTGAGTGACAGATTTTCTTTCCTTGAGCGTAAGTGTGCACGATTGCAAGCTCATGTGGAATCTCTAGGGCATCCTGTGCTTGAATCTTCTGATACAGATGAACCACTAATGCATTCACCTAATAGATAGGTAACTTATTATTTAAATAATAACAGTAATAAAATAGTTTTAATACTTACGCTACTTATATTTTTTACTATGATAAAATTAATAAAATACTTATACTTTTTACTTATATTGAAACAGAATGGTCCTGGCCCTTCATGCAATATGCAACATGTTCCAGACACTTCTAGTTCTCACTAGCAGAATGAAGAACTAATTGACGACTTTGGGCTTTGACATTTGAGACCTTATCCATTGGCACAAGCATTTTGGGACATATATTAGACTTACTGTGCTATTGATTTATAGTAGAATGTCGAACGAATGGAGGAGTTCCACTTTTTGGATTTTTACATTTGAGACTTTGTTTTGTTTATTGAAAAAAATATTTGAGACATGTATTAGACTTAGAACGTGCTATCAATTTATTTTTGAATTTATTCACTAGCTTGCTCTACTTCGATTTATTTTGTAATTTGAGATTTTAAAAAGCCCTTTAGATGTGTAAGAATTTTTATAGGTATAATATTGAGTTATGGTAAACCAATTAGTTTTATGAAGACTAATATATTTTACTGGGTTGTAAGTTATTTTGTGGATATGCTTAATACATTGAGAGAATAAAATTAATTTAAGCGAATTACAATTATAAGATTAAGCAGTTTTATTGGATTTTTAGCGGCGGTTTATTACCCTCACTAATATTACCGGCAAATACTATACTTATAACTACATTATTAGCGATGTTTACAAACCGTCGTCGATAATTTACACATAATTCGTGGTGGAAAGTAACCGCCACAAAAAGTTTACATTAGCGGCGGTAATAGACCGCCGCTTATAAAAAATATTACCGTCACATGAGACTAACTGCCGTTAATATAAATGAAACGTCGATTATATTCTCGGCAGTTGTTTATCGCTGTGCAAACTGTCGTATATATTAAATGGCGGTTGCTGAACTACCATCTTATTATTCCCGACACATGCATAGACGGCGGTTCAAAATTTTGTCGTCCAACCGCCGTTATTGCTTTTAGTGGTGGTTTGGCTACTATATACGGAGGTTATTTAGCGTCGCTAATATTGTCATTTGGCATAGTGGGAGGAGGTGGAGGTTGATCTTCGAGGAGCTAAAACCAAGTCCTAAATTTCTTTGATCAAGAATTAGAGGTAGAAACTCCTAATACTCTCCTTAACTTTCTCTTTTAACCCCTCTCTATAATATTTAATAAGATTTAAAGACCTAATAACAAACTTAGAAACAAGGAGGTTGAAAAGAATCGAATAGGTGATAGCTAAGAAAAATCGGTTGAGATTACGCCTTATTATTTGTTTTATTTTTCATGAGTTAAACAAGTATATTATGTGGACGATTAGTTCTCTGGAATATACTGGTTTTTAAGTTGATATCACATGTATGAACCCGTAATCCAAGTTAAATAAGAATAGGAACAAGTTTACCAAAAAAAAATCGAGAAGAGACATTTTTTACACCTTACCCGAATTTTCTGGGGAACCAAAGAGTTCTTTTTCAAAATTTGTTTTTACTGGACCTTCATGAATTTATTTTTAGCATTTTTAATTTTTGGTAGAACCTAGAAAGGTGTTTAAGTGCCCCAAACAAATTTTTTATGCTTTTATGCGAAAGTAGCATAAAAAACAGTCCACTTTGTCGAATTTTAGAAAATTCAAGAAGAATTCCCTCATGGAAAACTTTATCTACAGAGTTAGATTTTTTAGTTATCTTTCATTCTAAATTTATTTTGAGTGAGTTGACCGGACGGTGTTTCCTAAAAATTATTTTTACTAAACAACGACTTTTTTTTGACCTTTTCTGTTCAATGAATTTATACCCTTGCTTAGTGACACCCCACGGCTTAGCTTCCTTCATGAAGATTGTGCCTAACATGTATATTTATCACCCCATCATGTTTCGTAACAAATTACTTAGTATTGGTATTTTAAAACTATTTTACGGTGAGACCAATAAATTTTGAGTTTTTAGATAATGATGATAAGCAATACTTAGTAAGTAACCTACTTACTATGAGCGAGTCTAAATCTTGACAATTGATTATTAGACTCAAAGGGCTAATAAAATATTATAAGTAATGAGTTTTTTCTTAAAATCTTAAAAGAAAAAGGTTTGAGCAATCAATCATAGAACCGACCTGAAAAACTCGAACCGTTCCTTTACCGTTTGATAATAGGAGGTAGTGCCCTATGTTTACATAATATTTTGGCTACTTTATAAGAACCAAAATTTTGTCACCGAAGGTTTGAGTTTTTGGACCATTGAGAGAAAGTGGTTTGCATAGCATCTAAATAAGGTGAGAGTGCTTAGATATTATCTTGAACAATTTAGTTATGAAATATCTTTTTAAATGCCTCCATGTTCATGTTGTGAAATCATGAGTTTTGAATGATAGCATATGATTTATACTTTCAAATGCAATGATATTTTGGTTATGCTATCTATACCCATTTTGAGAAGCATGTGTGTGTGAAAATGAATGAATAACTATTTTTCCAAAGTGCCAAGTTATGCAGGTGTCTGGCTTGTTATATCCCGTTGAGAGAGGTTACCCAATTATGGGTTCATGTTTTTCCCTAAAGGGGAGGTTTGCCCGGTAAAGGGGTTATTAACCATCAAAGACATTTCGAGCTGAGTCTCGGGTTTTGAGAATTGAGGTTACGGTACCGTTGAAACTCCGGGTCGTGAGATAGACGACTACTTGGATACTGTTTGGTCTAGTTGTGAGTTAAAGGAGTTGTGGTTATTAAACCCTATGTTTATATTATGACAAACTTTATAACTTATGTATGTGTTAAGATGAATGTGGTGTTATCATATTCTTGTTTAAAGCATGATGAATTGTTTCTCAACGACATTTTCCTAAACCAAGTGGTTATTTTCTTATTGTTCATTTTAATACTAAATGTAATCTCCTGTAACCTCTATAGTTGCAGATAACAGGAATTCGTAGAAGTTGGTCCACCACTATCAAATGTCCTTTGGGCTTGAGCTCAAAGTTAGATGGCATCTTTTGATCTTTTTATAATATGTCTTGTAAGACATGATGTATGAAGTGAAGTTTTAGTAGTTTTTGATGTACGAGATGAAGTATCCCCTGAACATATGTTTTGTTAAGCATCTATGAATAGAAGTTTGTTTTGAAAAATCAATCTTTACGTGAATATTTTTATTTTTGACTACTTTAAGTCTTGTTAATTTTCTTTAAGGCCACAAAGAAGTTGTGAAATCATACTCCACTGTAGAGGTTAAGTACCTTGCGGGAGCGTGGTGTAACATTTTGGTATCAGAACTTTAGGTTATAAATTCAGTAGACCTGATAAAGTGTAGTCCATGGTAGATCGTAGGTTTAGTGCGTTTTCTCACAATATGTTGTATAGTATGGCCTAGGCCTTGGGATATCATACCCTTATCTCCAAACAATTGATTTAACTAGGTTTCAAGTCCATTGGAAAACGCGTTCCATAGGCGTATGATCCTAATTAGAAGTCTAAGTATGTTATCAAAATTGGGGAGGTAACCCTTGTTGTTGACATTTCTTTTTCAGCTGCCTATTCCTTACTTTATAACTCTTAGTTGGATTATATTATCGAACCCTAACTTCTACTTTATTTATTTGAGAGGGTGAAGTACGGAAAATTTTGGTGGGGCATTGTTTGTTCCTGACCTACCTAGCGAAGAACAACAGGAAGTGTCCCCACCCGTGGGACTAGTACAACCTGAGCCGGTAAACTAACCTGACCCAACCGTTAGGATGCTGGAAGCGATTGAGAGATTGACAAAGCAGAACACAAGATGAATTTCAATGTAGGTTAGGAGGAATTGGAATTCTTTGGTTAACCAATTTAGAGACTTAGACGCTAAGGAGTTTGTGGGAACTGTTAGTCCCACCGAAGAAGAAAATTAGCTAAGAGATGGTGTGCATATGTTAGATAGACTAGGAGTGGCAGAAGACAATAGAATCGATCTCTTAACTTTCATGTTTATGAGCGAGGCATACAATTGGTAGGAAGCTACTAAGAGATTGTTGAGGATGCCAGTACCAGGGGCTGATCCTCTAGTACCATAGAGGATTTCATGGGTTCACTTTGTGAAGACTTTTAACTAATAGTAGAAACCCATATCTTACAAATATGAGAAGGAAAAGGAGTTTATGGAACTAGTGCAAGGGAGGATGAGCGTAGCTTAGTATGAAATAAATTTTATAGAAATATTGAAATACGCTTTTCAACTTGTACCAGACGAAGAGTCTAGATGTAGGAGGTTTCAAAAGGGATTAGCTTTCCCGATCAGGACTAGGCTAACAGTCCTTGAGATGAGTAATTATTCCAATCTAGTTAACAAAGTGAGAATGATTGAGAAAGACATAAAGGAGGGAGGAGTGAGGCGTGAGGACTTTAAAGGACGCAAGTTCGGGGATACTGCGACAAACAAGGAAACAGGACATGGAGCTACAAGTAATGCTCTGAAGCCACAATCTTTTCACAATCAGAGTTATCAATTAATAGCCAAGAACTCAAGATTTAAGAAAAATTGATCAAACAAGGGAGTGTCTGGTCACATGGAGGAGACAAAGATGAATGTTCATTTTAAGTGTGGGGCCATTAACCATTTTAGGAAGGATTACCCGAAGATTAGCCATGGGATCATCTGTTACCGATGTGAGGAGCCAGGACACATAGCCATGTTGGAGGCAATACTGCCAAGATCATTATTTTTGAAAAACGATTATCGGTAAAAAATTAACTGGACGGGCAAACGCCGAAACGGGTTCTAGATAAAAATTTTTTGACGTCGAACGATCAAAATTAAACCCGTGCAACCAAAGTTAATTTAGAAGAATACCCCTTGTTGATCTAATCTTCAACTACGACTTGATTCCGAGTTAAAGCTCCAGTCAGATCTTCTACTGTATTCCCTTATGCGATCCTCGAACGTAGTGTGGGCTACGATCCTCTGAGAACTTGTACTGGCAGAACCCCGATATCTTTAGGTTTTTGAAAGACAAAAATAATATCTCAATAATGATAATGATATATGAACAATCAATCTCAAACTGGTTCAGCCTACCCGCGTATATATAGGGCTACAGCAGGAACTTGGGGAGTAATTATAAGTAAGACTTCCAGTGGAACACAAACACCTACTAGCGGTTTCTACAAATAAAGAAAGACGCATAGCGATATCTGCAATTATGGAAAACCAGCGGCGGTTTTTGCAATTAAAGAAAGGCGCATAGCGGTATCTGCAATTATGAAAAACCAACAACGGTTTCTGCAATTTTTATAAAACACTGAATTACAGTTCACACCACTAAGGAACTATAATTGCACTCTGACCCATAATCTCAAGACC
>JAULJZ010154744.1:0-28864 GCA_032270985.1 Heliamphora pulchella
TCCCATAACCCCGGCGTCACACTATCAGTTTGTCTTACTTCGTTTACGTGCAGAGGACCTTCGAATGCCCACAAATCGCTTAGGTCACTAACGACTGCCCTTTCCCTTCTTTCCTGATCATCTTCGATAGCAGTTCGGTTCACACATAGCCGTTTCGTTCCCTTTTTCGTACAGTATTTCTTTTTCTTCTCTCTTTTTCTATAGAAGCTTATCGAAATATTTATTTATTTAATTTATTATTATATATTTTTTTGAGAATTATTACATAGAGTTTTAGATTTTTACGGTTAAATCTTATGTATAGGTGTTTGAAATCTACCATTGTTGAACCGTAAAGCATCTTTTTAGGATTTTTTAATTACGTGTCTACAAGTTATCAAAGGTAAGGGCTTTTGTTTATTTTTGGCTTACAAATGAGATGTGTTATTGCGGCTAATATTTGCATTGTTATTAAATTGGTGTTTTTACACGAAATTGAATTACTTAGACTTGAATTATTATTATTTTTTTATGATATAATTATTTGAAATACCTTTAAATGTGTGAAATTCTAAATATACCATTTTTATTTAACTATATAATTGAACGCAAAATATTTGAGTTCGATATATTTGTATGCTCGGTACGAATCTCATGAACTGGTGAAAGAGCTAAAGTTATTTGTTTTAAAAAAAAAATATAAGACACTTAATGAAAAGTGAAAGAGTTTTTAAAATAGTCTTGAGAAATTGTAGTTGACACCTAAGATAGTGAGTTAGACAGTTTGATTTACGAGTTCTAGGATCGATACGTAAGTGGGTTCCTATACCCAGGAGGTTAGTACCTCGAAATAGGTCATCACAATTCACTAGTGCAATAGAGTATCTAGGTGGGTTCGGTGACAGTGCACTGCCACTAGGATACATAGGCCTAGTGGTAAGGGATGGTTGTCTATTCTCTTAGGCGTGTCATATTTTTCATGGCCGGTTAACTTGGATTGATTGAAAATTTTTATGAAATAAAAATCAAAATTATCAAAGGTTCATGGATCGAATGAAATGTGGCTTTATATACTTTTATATTGTTTCAGTTGGCATATATTATATCTACATTCTTTCATACTTATATTTGTTGATTATTGGTAAATTCTGACCCTTCTGATTTGTTCATGTGTTTGGACATTTCATGTTCTACTGTACCTCGTGAGTAGTTATACTTCTGGAGTTTCTGTTGAGAACCATTTGAATTCTGTTGAGAATTATTTGAATATTAATATTAAATATTGATAACGTAGTCACAATAGTATTTTGGTGACTTAAGCTTAATTTTTTTTAATTTCGTAATTACAGTTTGGATTAAAATGCTTGGATATTTTATCATGTCATATATGTACATGGATTTATATTAATTGTTGACAATTTATTTATGTAAATATATGCATGAAAAGTTAGGATGGATGACCTAAAGTTTATATTTGTGTTGTAGCATTGTTGTTGAAATCTAGGCAGAGCCTGCACATATTATTTTACTTGCGATTATTACAAGTTATTTTGTAAACATTTAGTATCGTTGGGTTATCCGAAAAATAGAAGAAACTCCGCCAAATTTTTTTTCGAAAGTTTATTACTTAGAATATTTTCTTAAAAGTTTGGGGTGTGACAAACCGTGAATTGTCATTAAGGATAGATTTGTTATTATAATTTTATTGAAAAATTTAAAATTTAAAATTACCAATCCAGGTATGTGGTACAATGACAACAAATTTTCAGTATATTAAATAGGGGCAAATCTGTCATTTATATCAATAGTTTTTCTAAAGATTGAAACTAAATTTATTTTTAAAAAATAGAGTATGACTAATTCTTTCACCACTACCTCGAGTAGGACTATAGTGGGCATCGTGTCGTGTCGTGTTGTATCGTATTATATTTATCTCGAGTCATATTGTGTTTGTGTTAGAAATCTCTCAAAACTAATCCAAGCTATTTATCTAAATGGGTTAGTTATCCTAATACTAACACTACTTGTTTATAAATCGAAAAATTGGTCGTAGGTCCAAAAACTGCTGTGTGTTTTGATTTTCATCCACGATAAGAAATTTTAATGCGCAAGGTCCATGCATGTTGTAGTTTTAATGGTAGGGGCCAATATTTTGGCGCGATAGAACTTTTTAGACAAAAATACCATTGGTTTGTTAAGATTCGTTTAGATTCATTTAGATTCTCCTCGCGATAATAGAAAGCATATTGTTTCGTGATCTTTTTGTGAGTCTTAACAACAGGATTGCGATTTTTCAACGTGATTGTTTAGTTTGTGTTCAGATTCCATTTTTCAACGTGATTGTTTAATTTGTAATGCCCCAAACTCCGGATCATGTGAAAGACCCACAAACACCAAACATAACACCCAACCCAAGAATACACTCTCAATATAAAATATACATGCGTTGTATATAACTGCCAAATGGCTTACATTACACAGCTCCAATACTAGAAAAACATGTTACAGCATACATGTTCAAAACGAGCAAAAAAGAAGACTACAAATCTTTCGCCTCTCCAGCAACCCCGGATCAACCTGCGTGACCGGTACCTGAAGAAAAATAAATTCCACACCATGAGTCAAAACTCAGCAGAAACTAGACAACACATGCAATATAAGTTAAACATGCTAGAAAACGAGATGCAGTTTTCATACTCTCTTTCAAGCCTTTAAAATAATTTTCATATGCAATGGGAAAGCGAGGATACAAACCATCGTTTGATTCACTCATAGAAGCTTTGAAAATAATTTGAAAACGGTTGTTAGATGGCGATTCACACGAGTCTAAAAAAAATAACTTAAAAATTGGCCTATCGGTCCCATAATGTAGTTTATACAATCTATGTAACTTCTCGGGCTGAACCCGAGGGATCGCAGCCCCGCCAATGCATTCTTCTCGGCCTCACGCCGAGGGACTGTAGCCCCACTGAATATCTCTTCTTGACCTCACGCCGAGGGACCGTAGCCCCAACGCTTCTTCTCAGCCTCTCGCCGAGGGGCCGTGGACCCAACGTAATCTGCTCAGCCTCTCGCCGAGGGACTGTGGCCCCAACGTAATCAGCTTGGCCTCTCATCGAAGGACCTTAGCCCCAATGAATATATCTTCTCGGTCTCATGTCGAGGGACCGTAGCCCCAACGCTTATTCCGTCAGCCAAAGCTAACATTCACAGAACTACATGTTCATCTATTCCATTCTATACACCTATGCGTAACCTAAGCAGGATTTAAATGCATAAAACTACGTACTATTACTATGTTTTACAAACCACATCACATGCTACACACGTGATTCACACAACACTTGCAACTCATGCAACATGCATCACATGCATCAGTTCCTCATAATCCATGTATACATGCCTATAAAACCTCTAAGTTTTAAAACATAAACCACATTACACATAACGATATCAAAGCCATGCAATCCACTTAGACAATTCGTACATAAATAAACTAGAGTTATAAATGTACATAATCAGTTATAAATGTATATAGCCTTATATAACTTCACATCAGGACGCCACCCACCAAACAACCTGACATCCACTAACAGGGACAACCATCAGCCCATAAAACCAAGCCTAGCCCGAAGGCCAATGCTAAGCCCCTCAAATCACGAGGTCACAAAACACTACCTTTCCTCCAAAGGTGCAATGAGCCCAAAAATGCCCATACCCAACCACGATGCACACAACCGGGCCCCAATAACCCACATCTAGCCATGCACATCATCCTCGAGGACAGCACCTTAACAAACACCCGAAGCCATGACATGACTCCCAAAGCCACCACACAACCAACCGAATCCTGAAAAGAATCTAACAGTATTTCAGTCGACTAATCCCATAATTAATCAACTGAATGCCATAGGAAACCAATCAAAATTCGAGGACCCAACCACCAACACATCATAACCCAGACCAACACACGCCCAACACGAACCCACACAGGCCCAACAAGGCCAAAAGAAACCCCTAAGGCCCCAACACGACCAAAAAAAAGGGTTCAACACAACCAACGAAAGTGTCGACACAAGCAGAAAAGGTGTCGACACAAACAGAAAATGTGTCGACACAAACAGCGGAGGTGTCGACACAAAAGAACCGAGAGTTTAGGCAACATATGCAGAGAGCAAAAGTGTCAACACCAGCGACAAAAAGTGTCGACATCAACATAAAATGTGTCGACACAAACGAAAAAAATTCAAATTTTTACACCAGGGAACTGGGCGACGGCGGAAAGCAAACCCTAGCTATGGAATAAGCCTCTCAACCCCAAATTAAACAATCCAAACACCACTTTAACAACCCACGGGCATACACAAGCCCAAAACTACCACAAAATCTCGAGAGAAACACTCGAAACCTGATTCCATCCAACCGAAAACACTCAAAAAGATTTTAAACCAAAACCCAACTAATAAATCGATTTTTCATGCATTTTTAAATGGTAAAAACACACACAATTACACGTAGCACCCTTATTAGACATGAGAGTCTAGGATCCTACCTCGATGAGTTAAAAACTCGAAGCCTCAAATCACGTGCAAAAATAAACTTTGCCAGAATGAAATTTCGTCCGGATGAACGCATAGCCCACCACAAAGAGACTAAGGATCTGCTATCTGATCATCAAAAATTGAGCCCCAGGCCCCCGAGAATCTAGAGAGAAGGCAGAGCTTTTGGTTTGGAAAAAAGAAAACTTAGCCACCAAGTTATGAAAATATATTTTCTAAAATATCTAAAACTAGATATTTATAGGCCACGAAAATATCTTTTTTTTTTAAATCGCACCGTGACGTTTAACGGTCCCGAAAACCAACCTCGCATGTATATCTAACACCGATCATGCATCAAAACGCATATAAATATGCAAAACCAAAAACAAAAAATACGAGTCGAAAAACGCTAAAAAAGAAAAAGGGTCAGGGTCTCCCAACTCTACCTCCCTTAAAGAAATTTCATCCCCAAAATTTAACTCAAGGTCAAAACAACAAACCATCGATTGCAATTGACATAGGCATATGAGATGGTCAGCCAAACCATTCCTAGGATATAGTCACACAAGGTCAGGTATCCTAAACAATAGCCAACTATCTCAAGACACGGGATCTACGACTCACCCCAACCTCACATCCTCACCAACCACTGCCTCAACACAGCACACCACCCACGAAATCCATCACCAACTCTCAAACAGATGCAACAAGGAACTGGCTCAAGGCCTGCATACTCAAAAAGTACCTCTGCTCGCTGAAGGTATATCTACATCATCAGGCACGACCGGTGCCCTCGAAGAACTGGGAGTGTTAAGGACATACATGGTTCAAAAGAACAAAAAGAAAGACTACAGATCTTTTGCCCCTTTGGCACCTCCTAATCAACCTGCGTGATCGGTACTTGAAAAATATTTTAAACTCCACACCGTGAGCCAGAGCTCAGCAGAAGTTAGACAAACATGAAATGTAAGCTAAACATGCTTGGAAAACGACGTGTGGTTTTTCGATTTTATTTCAAGCCTTAAAACTGTTTGAAAATGGTTTTAGATCATGACTCACCAGAGCCAGTAAAATAATTTGAAAAAGATTTGATAACACGACTCGCACGAGCCTCAAAAGAGAATAGATATATGTATGCAGCACATGTATACATATCTAAACCGACTCACAAGCACTGACAACAATTCTACAATAACCGGAGTTAACTCATGCAATCCATGCAATTCGCCCAACACACCACGAGCAACACACACAACACATGCCTCTTAAGGACCTCGTTTTCGTTATTCAGATACTCGCACACAAGTGCATCGTTAACCAGGGTTAACAAATATAAGATCACGTTTTCGTCCACTGTTAGCCACGCGACTAACATTCATCGGATCACGTTTTTATCCATCGTCAGCCAAAGCTAACACCGTATTAAAATCATATAAGACCACATATCCGTCTTCTGTTTTAAAATCATACAAGACCACATTTCCGTCTTATGTTTCAAAATCGCATAAGACCACATTTTCGTCTTATGACATGTATAAATAAAACTAGAGTTATAAATGCACAAAGCCACGTATAAACTTCACATCATGACGCCACTCATCACATAACCCAACATCTACTCACATAGACAACCAACAACCCACAAAACCAAGCCTAATCTGAAGGCTAATACCAACCCTTTAAAATCACGATTTTCATAAAACACAACATTTTTCCCCACGAGCCCAAATATGCCCGCACCCCACGATGAACAAACACCACACACCTAATCGTGCACCAACACTCACATCTAATCATGCACGTCACCCCCGAGGACAGTACCTAAACAAACCCCAAGGCCATGACACAACCAAAAAAATACAAACAAACTCCCAAGGAACAATAAATTTGATAAAAAGTTCCAATAAGGTTGAAAAATAGGCTTTTCCCAAACATTCGACCAAAAATGAGTGAAAAACGGTTAAGAAATTTTGACATACCCTCACTATTTTGATCATAACATTTTCTACAAAAGAAATTTTAATGGGAGAGAGGTGTCATTGGAAAGAAGACTTTCGGGGCTTCAATTTGAACATAAAAATGACCCCATTCCGAGTCCGGATGAGGGAGACACATCGATGTTAAAAAGCATTATTTAACCAGAAAAAATAGACCGCGGGCTAGACCGCTCGAGCGTTTTGTCCAGCGGTCAGGCAACCCGAGAGCATCCCAAGACCGCCCTCTAGACCTCTTAAGTGGTCCCTCGAGCAGTCCTACGCCGATAACTAACTATTTGGCTAAAATTTGAAGTCAACAACCAACTAAACCCAAAATCGAAGTAACTGAACTCTCTTTCGACACCCTCGGACATACACAAGCCCAAGACTACCACCAAAACCTTGAAACCCCGATTTCATCCAACCGAAATCGATTAAAAACGGTTTTAAATCCAAAACCCAATTTATCAAAACATAAATCACTTTTTCATGCATTACAAGACAGTAAAAACATACACGATTACATATGACACTCTTAAAAGACATGAGAGTCTAGGATCCTAACTCGTTGAGTTAAAAACTCGACAACTTGATCCATGTGCAAAACCAAACTTCACTAGAATGAATTCCGTTCGGATGAACGCATAGCTCACCGTGCCAATAACAAGAATCAACTGTTGGATCGTAAAAAATCGAGCCCCGGGCCTCCGAAAAGTTAGAGAGAAGGCAGAGAGAAAACGAGAAAACTTAGCTTGTAAGTTTTGAAAATATCTAACGCTAGATATTTATAGACCACAAAAAAATCTTTTTTTTAATTCGTACCGCAACGCTCAACGGCTCTGGGAACCAACCCCACATGCATATCTAACCCCAATCATGTATCAAAACGCATATAAGCATGCTGAAGCAAAAACGCTAAATGCGCATCGAAAAATACAGAAACAAACAAGTCAGGGTCTCACAAATATTTTCCTTTAACTATGATACATTCTAAGAGCCAATATCTTAAAAACTAGAATTTTCTAAAAATTCCGATTTTATAAAAATTCGTATCTTACCATTCCGAACATATGGTGAATTTTTGAGAGAAAAAAAAAACGTGGATAAGAACAACACGTGGCATACATGCACCACACCCCCATGCATGGTAGTCACGTGCCTTTGTCCCCCTCCCCCCAATCATTGCTGACTCTCTTATGTTGTTCCTCCATCTTGTTCATTTTCGATGATAGCCTATAAAAGGCAGCAAGAGGAACAACCGAAATTATGGAGAAAAACAAAGAAGGAAAAAAAAAAAGAAAAGTAAAGAGAAAGAAAGATCTGGGGAAAACATAAATTTGGATATTGCAATCACGGTCCACATCTCTTATTATACGGGATATTCTAAATATAGGTAAGACACATATATTTAGGTTATTTGCTTTTATAAACTATTTTGTCTAAAACTAATTAATTTTCTTTAAAAATATTATTTTAATTATTAATTATATACTACACCATAAATATCATTATATTTGTGTTATGTATCGAACTAACGTTAACGATGTTGTACAGTTTGAATATAATTTTTTAGCCTGGAAAAAAATAAAATAAAGATATTAGGAGGTTAAGTAATATGGGTGAGGCCACAGCCAGGTGGTAACGAATTGATATCATATATAAATGATTGAACTTAGGGTCGCTTTCTATGATACTAACAGGAACCGTTGAACACAAAAAGTATCGAATATTATTATTATTATTATTATTATTATTAGTAGTAGTAGTAGTAGTAGTAGTAGTAGTAGTAGTAGTAGTAGTATTTTCATTACATAAGTTTTATTAAATTGGCATTTATAAATGTCAAATAACATGATTTTAAAGGTTGTAATATCTTCAAGGTAAACTAGTAATCTTGTTATGTGTGCATTCATGAGAGTTAGTATTTATGACGTTGTTATTTTAATTTTTTACAGTGTAATGAAGGGAGGGATTGCTAAGTTCTGCTCAATAAGAAGGAAAAATATATATATATAATAATGATAGTTTATCTTTTTTTTTATGAAAAATCTAATGATATACTAATACTAGTAAAGTTTGTTTATTTTTTTTACATAATAATATTTGTATTATTAAAAAATAGCATGAATTTTATTTGTCTAACTAGCATATTCTATTTGTTCAACAGATATAAATGGTTAATTTATCTCCATGTGGTTAATCGATGTTTTATTAAAAAAAAAAAGGAATTCTCCAAATAAAAAAATGTTAGATTTTACATAATATTTTTTTTCTCAACCCGATAGAAAAATACTTAAGAGTTTATCAATTTAAAATTAATTGGGCATAAATACTCAACGTTTGTTTTTTGTTTTTTGGAATAAGATAAATAGAGGCATTTGGTAGGTTTTACTCACTGGCCGGTCACAAATACCATTTATTAAAATGGATCGTGATTGAAGTGATATCAGAGCATTGTTACCATTCTAAATTTATATATATATATATATAAGAAAAAAATAAATATATATAACATAAGAAAATATATGTATATATATAAAAATAATAATAAAGAAAAAAAATCTTACTTTTTTTTATTGTTTAAATTACATATTTCCTCTACAATGTCAATTTGCGTATACTTAATACTAACAAGACTAAATATTGTTTACTATAGAAATGGAACCACATACAAGTTGGCACACATGGGGCGGGTACCAGGCAAATTTTTTTGAAAATGAACCAATCTACACTCAACCCCTCCAACCAGACGTGTATGACAATATGACCTTTCGAGATGCGAATCGTGCCTTCCTAGTGGAGGTATCAAAGGTAGAAAGAGAGAAGTGTTACTACCCTAACTCACTGAAAAAGGCCATAGTCCAACATCGATTGCGTATCCACGATCTGATCTATCAAAAAGCATTACATTTGTCAGAAATTTCGAAAGAATATCAGGCAGCAGTTAATCAAGTGAGAGCTGCAGGATATGGTCTACCATGGCCCTTATCAGACATCGCACCAGAGCCAGGAGAACAAGGATTAGACCCTATACCAGTATCTGTGCTTGCACCTACACCTGCCCCCGCCCGCGCACTTGCACTAGCCCCACAAGTAGAGATGGGAGAATGGAATCCTGCGCAGTATAGGGATGCAGAATATGATCCCATTGAGTTTGGTGAATGGGATGCAGAGTCTTTTATGGGGTCTAAGCCATCAATTAATGGTCCTATGGAAAAAGAAATTATAGAAGTACATGCGTTTAACTCAGAATAAAAATATACATAGAAAGGGGTGGTCACTAATTTCTCATGATTTTTGGTGTATATACCACGAGACAAATAGAACGGGGTAGTCACTAATTTCTTGTGATTGTTTTTGGTGTGCATATCACGAGATGGAAAATTTTGATGTAGATATATAATAACTACTGACTACATAAAGTTTTATTGTAAATATAAAATGGCTATTGACTATTAACGATTATTTATGTCTCATCTTGTAATTCTGTTGATATCTGTTACGCCTAACCAGAAGATTTCAATTACATATGTTCTTGTAGCTTTTACCATGGCATATGTACGGAGGAATCAAATGGATGAATTGAGGGACATGATCTAGGATTTAAGCAACATTGTATACACTCATATATAACAACAACGACAACAATCTCCTCCTCATACCGAGCAGGGACCATGAAATCCTCCGCCTGACAATCCTCCACCTCAGGAAAATCCAGGCCAAATGAACCCAGTAGGTGGAGTAAATATAAAAGAATTTCTCAAACTAAAACCTCTAACCTTCCATAGCGGAATGGATCCAGTTAAAGCTAATGAATGGATTGCAGCCCTCGAGAAAATCTTTGGGGTGTTAAATTGCAATGAAATACAGAAGTTCGGGTTGGCAACATATTAACTCGAAGGTGAGGCTTATCAGTGGTGGGAATTGAAAGGTAGAACTGAAGTCAGAATAGGGTGGGAACAATTTAAAACTGTGTTTCAGGAAAAATACATACCCCAGTCACTACAAGATGCTAAGTGCACGGAATTTCAACAATTGAAGCAAATGGGAGAGATGACGGTAGCTGACTATGAAGCAGCATTTACTAATCTTGCCTAATATGCACCTTATATGGTAATCACAGAAAAGATGAAGGCAAGAAAATTTAAAGATGTTTTAAAACCAGAAATATGAAAGGTAGTACGCCTTGTGCGTTTAGCTACCTATGTAGAGGTGATAGACAGAGCGTTGCTGATAGAACAAGAGCAAGGTGAAAGCAAGAAATTATTTGATACTTGAAAGCGGTAGAAACAGATGAGGAATGTGATCTATAAGCTACCAAACATGGGAATACCACAACCAATGCCCATATGCAGCAAGTCTCATTTTGGTGTTTGTTGGAAATTGAGCAATGGTTGTTTTAATTGTGGTGAGATAGGCCATTTAAAGAGAGATTGCCTAAAGTTACAGCCAGGAGCCAATACTAGACCAGAAGTTGGAAATGGGAATCAGGGGCTAAGGAAGATAGAGATGGGAAGACAAGGAGTTGGAAATAACAAGGGATTATTCGTAGGTCCAAGAGTCACTAATAACACTGGACCAAGGGTCATCAATAACACTAGACCACGACAGGACAAAGCATTTGCACTGATGCCGGGAGACCCTCAAAATGCCGAGAATGCGGCAGCAGACAACATACTTATCTATTCTATACAAGCATATGTCCTTTTTGATTTTGGATCAACCCATTCTTTCGTATCCACCTGATTTGCTAAAATCCTGACCAAAACTCTGAACCCTTAGGATATGAGTTAATAATCTCTCAACCCATGAGTAGTAATATAACATGTTCCACGGTGATTAGAAATTGTGACCTTCACCTAGGAGGCTTACACCTAATAATGACTTGGTTCCTATTGACATGACACATTTTGATGTAATTCTAGGGATGGACTGGTTATCCACAAATCATGCTTTTATTGATTGTGTAAAGAAGAGTATTATTTTTTACAAATCTGAGTTAGGAGAATTCTAAGGAAAGGAGGTGATGGGACCCTCATATTTTGTATCAGTAGCACGAGCTCGACGACTTTTAAGTAAGGGATGTCAAGGCTATTTATGTAGCGTAACGTCAGACCCAGCCACTAAATCGAGCCAAACTAATATCCCAGTAGTATGCAAATTCTCAGAAGTATTCCCTGACGAGTTGCTAGGAAAACTTGTTGACAGAGAAATTGAATTTGCCATTAAAGTTGTCCCTGGAACTCAACCAATCTCAAAAGCTCCATATCGCATGGCTTCAACGAAATTAAAAGAATTAAAAATTTAGTTAAGGAACTTTTAGAAAAAAAATTCATCCAACCAAGTGTATCGCCATGGGGAGCTCCTGTTTTATTCGTAAAGAAAAAGGACGGCACGCTAAGATTGTGTATCGACTATCGAGAATTAAACAAAGTCACAATCAAGAATAAATATCCTCTTCCAAGGATTAATGACCTATTCGATCAATTACAAGGAGCTCATGTATTCTCAAAAATCGACTTGTGATCTGGTTACCATCAACTAAAATTAAAGACAAAAGATGTGGAGAAAACAGCTTTCCACACGTATTACGGACACTATGAATTTTTGGTCATGCCTTTTGGCGTGAATAATGCACCAGCTGCATTTATGGATTTGATAAATCGAGTATTTAAGAACTACTTGGATGATTTCGTCATCATATTCATCAATAATATCTTGATCTACTCAAGGGACGCAGAGCAACATGCGACACATCTACGAATGGTGTTGCAAATACTAAAAGATCAAAGACTGTATGCAAACTTCAAAAAGTGTGAGTTCTACATGGATAAGGTAGACCTACCAATTCGCATATTTTCGATGCCCACGGACATACGCGAACTCAAACCATCAATAACCACCGAAAGAAACATTCAAAATCTGGTTCTATCCAACCGAAACAACACAAAACCCCCCTTTTAAACCAAAACCCAATTTTTCTAAAATATAAATTGATTGTTCATGCATTTTTAAATAGTAAA
The DNA here is from genome assembly GCA_032270985.1 of Heliamphora pulchella. Lineage (NCBI taxonomy): Eukaryota > Viridiplantae > Streptophyta > Magnoliopsida > Ericales > Sarraceniaceae > Heliamphora > Heliamphora pulchella. Next base: position 12,520 of record JAULJZ010154744.1, read on the forward strand.
AACACGTACGATTACATGTAGCACATTTATAAGACATGAGAGTCTATGATCCTACCTCGTTAAGTTAAAAACTCGACACCTCGATCCACGTGCAAAATCAAATTTTGTCGGAATGAAATTCTGTCCGGATAAACACGTAGCCCACCTGCCAATAGCAAGGATCCGCTGTTGGATCATCAAAAATCGAGTCCCGGGCCCCCGAGAAGTTAGAGAGAAGGCAGAGAGAAAATGAGAAAACTTAGCTAAGAAATTTTGAAAATATCTTCTGAAAATATCTACTGCCAGATATTTATAGGCCACAAAATATCTTTTTTTTTAACCCGCAACACAACATCCAACGGTCCTGAAAACCAACCCCGCATGCATATCTAAACCCAAACATGCATCAAAATGCATAAAAACATACTAAAACAAAAATAGTAAACACGCGTCAAAAAACGCAAAAAATAAAAATAAAATGGGTCAGGGTCTCACATACGTTTTCCATTGTTGTAGTATACAAATTTATACGTTTCAATTGAAAAAAACAAACACTATATAATTGTCTAAATGAAACATGAAAACATATAAATTTATCTTCTTTAAATAAATATATTTTCAATAAGACAGATAAATTTATCTGTTCAACAAGGACACCTTAAACATGAACTCAATAGAACAGATAAATTTATCTGTGCTCTTTTAACATGCTTTCAACCGTGTAGATAAATTTATCTGTGAAATTTTTACATGCTGTTAACGATACAGATAAATTTATCTGTGCACTTTAAATGTTCTTTCAAATGCACAGATAAATTTATCTATGCACTTTAAATGTTCTTTTGCACTTTAAATGTTCTTTCAAATGCACAGATAAATTTATCTGTGCACTTTAAATGTTCTTTCAAATGCACAGATAAATTTATCTGTTTAGGCACAACAGTTACATGGTGTTAACGATACAGATAAATTTGTCTGTGCTTTTTAAATATAATATCAAATGCACAGATAAATTTATCTATTCATTCACATTACTTCAGATGTTATTTAAAAAAGGCAGATAAATTTATCTGTGTTTTTTCAATATTCTTTCAACCGCACAGATAAATTTATCTGTGGACTTTTTACATTTGGTTAATTATACAGATAAATTTATCTGTGGACTTTTTACATTTGGTTAATTATACAGATAAATTTATCTGTACCCGTTAAATGTGCTATCAAATGCATAGATAAATTTATCTGTTCAGGCACAATAGTTACATGCTGTTAATGATACATATAAATTTATCTGTGCCATTTCAATGTGCTATCAAATGTACAGATAAATTTATCTATTCATCCACATTACTTCAAACGTTCTTTAAAAAAGACAGATAAATTTTTCTCTGCCTTTTTAATGTTTTGTCAACCGCACAGATAAATTTATCTATTGACTTTTTACATACTGTTAAAGATACAAATAAATTTATCTGTGCATTTGAAAGAACATTTAAAGTGCACAGATAAATTATCTGTTCAAACATATTACTTGGCACGTTCTTTAAACAAGACAGATAAATTTATTTGTTTAGTCACAACACTGAATGCATGTTTCTCTATCTGTTTTGAACAAAAATTTGTTTTAGCAGGCTAGGTATAGTGAAGAACACGTGTTTATCATCACGTTTTTAATTGAATACGTGTTTATCACTTGAAGCGATGAAAAGTTATGATGAAATGGAGAAGAAATCACAGATAAATTCGGATTCATTATAAAAGTGTACAAAGTTGAAATATTAAAACTGAGAAACGAGTAGAAACGATTAATTATCATCGCGCTTTTAGTTGAATACGTATTTACCACTTCAATGAATGAAAATTTATGATGAAATGAAAAACAAATCACAAATAAATTCATTTTCATTGAAAAAGTGAACAAATCATAGATAAATTTGTTCTCATTGAAAAAGTGAACAAAGATGTAATAGGTAAACTGAAGAATCAGTAGAAAAACTAACCTTAACGACGTGACTTGATTGAGTCGATTTGAGATTTGAGTAGAAACCCTAGCTTGCGACGAATGAGATTCTGCTTTTTTGAATTGCAAATGAGTTGAGTTGAGTGCGATTTTTGCTTCAATGCAAAATGAGAGGGTGGTAATAGAACCATTATATGTCATGCAAGCTGACATGCAAAACGTGGTTAGGGGCATTTTTGAAAGAACACGAACTTTTCAAAATTGTTGGACCTGGTGCGTTAAAATATTCGTTGATGGACCTAATCTTTGTTGATGATGTATATATGGGCCTCTGGCAGAAAACCTGTTTATAAACTAGTCACAAGTTTATGACTCGCGAAATACAAATAAAAGAAAACTTTAAATAGGTTAAAATTTTAACATATTTGTATTCCATTTACAATTTGTTAGTCTTCAACGTATTTAATGAATTATATAATTTCTATTAACTTTAAACATATTTAATAACCTCTTTAATTAATACTTTTAATTTCATATATATTTCAACTATAAAATCACGGAGGAAGATGGTGTTGCCATCTTGTGGGATCGTGTTGTCAATGTCATAGAAGGAAAGTGTTTGTTGTTGCTGAGCAAGGATTGTGCCACCGCCGCCATCGAAGTATACAAACGTCAACCATTGTAGAATTGTAAAAGGAATGAAGGATGCTAATGCCTAATAACATAATCTCTGTCTTCTAAATGATACGTAGTATAGAGCGACGGTATATATAATGTTAAATTCTAACCCTAACTAAATTAAAACCAATGGGTCTAACATAACAAGCTAATTAATTAAACTTTCTATTTGGTCATATATATAGGTTATTTTTAGGTTGACACGAAAATTAAACAGGGTTATTTTTGGATTATGCAGGTTCAACATCAACAAACCTGTTTATCAATCGAGCTATTGGGTAGCATTAATTTTTGCTTCGTCTTGATAAATAGTTAACTCCAACCCTTTAATTTCGTGTATGATTCGAGTCGTGTGCCGTGTTATAAATTTTCACTCCTAAATAGGACTTATCATTAATTAATCTTAAAAAATAATAGTTGGTGAATATATACATAAAACATAATATTTTTATGTTATCGGGGATGGGCGTGCAAAATTGGAGTGGAAAAAATAAATACCGTTCTTGTCCCACATAATATCAAGGACGGAAATAATTTGTAAATAATGAGTTGGGGGCATGTGGGGGCGGGATGGGGCGGCAAAAAATGTCATTGTACTAATTTTATTTTTTTTCATTTTTGAATCTTTTTGATATTTTGGTTGATTATTTTAAAAAATTTTCTATTTCTCTCAACGAGAGAAGTCAAGAAAATATAATAATTTGACAGGACGATAAAAAAAATCATTAAAAATAGAAGTAAGCAATTATTCCACACGTGCCTTAATTTATGAAACTATATGCTCTCAATTCAAATAAATTAATTTTTGTTAAAAAAAACTAAAATAAAACAAGCTTTGTACTGACCATGGCTCTAATATTTATTCTTTTTCATATCCTCAACCAAACAAGCTTAATAGATCTTTGAAAGATGAGAACATTTTTAAAAAAATGTTAGGATTACATAGGAGGATTACAAATTCAAACCCATTTTTTCTAGATGAAATGGGTTTTACAATTGTGTAAGTTTTATCCATATAAAATAAGTGTGTACCTCTTTCACAAAAGTTGAATCTCATAATTGTATAAGATCCATCCATATATGAATGAAAAACAAAACATCTTGAAAATATTACCAAAATAAACTTGGAATTCGAAGTGAAGGGTGATAATTTAACTTTATATTATGTAGACTTCACTCGACTTGTTTGTTATTTTAGATAGAATTAAATATGATAGAAGAGAATAGTAATAGTGAGGTTTTCACATTTTTTTATATACTAATAAATTATGAATAAAATTAAGTATACAGTGAAAAATTTAATTCATGTATAGTTAGAGTAGAATAAAGAATAGAATAAGAGTTTTAAAGTTATACCTGACACTTAGATAAGGAAAGAAGATAATTCGAAATTTGGTATTAATAATACTAAGGGGACATAGTTTTATTAATACTATAAATAAGAAATAACCATGCCTCATTCATTAAACTATTAGTTTGTTTTTTGTAATACAAATGTGAAACTTAAACCTCGATTGGTAACTAGCTTAAAAGTTAGCTTTTTTATTTTTTACATTTTTTGTCAAAAATTTAAATTGAATTCAAAGTAAATTGCTTGGTAACTTAACTTTTAAGCTAACTTTTTTGAAGTTAGTTGTTTAAGTAAAATGCTAGCTTTTTTTCTTTTCGTTCAAAGTAGATAATTTTACCCTTTTATATATATTTGATATTAACAATTACATGTATTTGGTAGTGGTAGTAAATAAGTTATGAATAAGGATATTATTGTATTTTAAGAATGGTAGGAGTTTGATTTGAATATTCTGAGAGTTTCTGTTTTGATTTGACTTTTTTATTTTTTAACTTTTTAGCTTTTTTGCCAAACAAACAAGGTTGACTTTTTGCGTTTTTAGCCAAAAAGCCAAAAAAGCCAAATTACCAATCAAGGCTTTATAATACTAAAGAAATAAAAAAAATTTAGCACACCAATCTTATCAATTAGTTTAACTCTCTCACCCCTAATTCTTCTTAATAAACAAGACTTTAGGGTTTGTTTGTTTGGCAAATATAGATTGTGGGAATGGATATTATATCCACTGAATTCATAGAGGAGGTGTTTGGGAGGGAAGATGATTCGGATATAATATCCTATTTGAGGGAGAAATGACATGATATATAATACCTAGGGTGAGCAGGTATTGTATATCGCTTCCTATATTTTTCTTCACTGCCCTTCTTGTTTCCTTCTAGACCCCACCATCAAATTCCCAAGGGTTTGCGTCTCTGAGCATCAAGAAGAGTAGTGAAGCCCAGACGTGAAATTGGTCCAATAGTGTTGAAAATTTTAGCTCAAATCCAATTTGAGTTGGTATAGACTTCTAGTCCATCATGGTTACTAAATTTGAAAAGTTCTGAAGAATGTGAATTTATAGTTGTTTAATTAGTTTTGAACTCAATTAGCACAAGGTTGATTAGATTATATCTCTTTTTTTCTCCTATAAGTATGACCGTAATCTCATACTATTTTGTCTGCAAAATTTTGTTTCAGATGGCGAATTTGTGAGAGTCGAGTGATTTGTAATCCCTTCTTCATATATTAAATTTTGTTACCCGTGGACGTAGACAAATTGTCGAACCGCGTAAAGTCTATCTTTTTAAATTTGTTTGTGATTATTTTGGGCCTTCGTGCAAAACAAGTTGTATCAGAGCTTTGGTTAAAGCTTATTTCTTGGCACTATTTTGGCTGGTATTTGTTTCCACCATTTTTTGTAGTTTCGAATTCAATCGCGACATCAAATTTGATCAGTTCTGCTTCTGAAATTTTGTTTTTAGTCGTTTTCAAGCGAAAAATATTATTTGTGGTAGAACTTGAGATTTTTTATAACCAATTCTGTTGAGAGTTTTGTTCATTCTTTTAAAGATGGTTATTTGATTTATATTCGAAGAGTCGTTAATTTGAATTCTATTAAAAAGTCAAAGGTTTAAGGGCTTTGTAGCGAATACAGTCAATTTTGTTCGTCTAGAGTTATTTATTTTGTTCATCATAAGGAGTTTGTTATCAGATGAAATTTGTCAATAGATAAATTTTGTGTCGGCTATTCAGTTGCATTTGTTAGTAGACGATATGTCAGACAGAGAATGGGATGAGTTAAATTGATAAGCTTGTGGTACAATCCGTTTATGTCTTGCTAAAGATCATAAATATCTTGTGATAAAGGAATTAAAGGCGAAAGATCTTTAAAAAAAATTAGAGGAGAAATACTTTTCAAAAAGCATAGAGAGCCATCTCTATTTGAAGAAAAAGCTCTTTCAGTTTTAGTTTCAAGAAGATACTTCTATGTCTGAACATTTGAATAATTATAATAAGATTCTTGCTGATTAGCAAAACTTGGATGTCAAGATCCAAGATGAAGATAAGGCTTTGTTATTGTTGAATTTTTTACCTGATTCATATGAACATCTGATTACCACACTTTTGTATGGAAAAAAAAGATCTATTTTAGTATGTATCCAGTATTTTGATAAATAATGAGTACCACCAGAAGGACAAGAAGGTCAATTATGATACATCTAATGAAGCCTTATTAGTAAGATCTGGTTCAAAGCAATCTACAAAGAAAAGAAGTTCTTGGTCAAAATCAGGTGGTGATTTATCTAGATCGAGGAGAATCGTCAAAGATAAATGTGCCCATTGCCATAATTCGGGGTATTAGAAGAAGGATTGTTTGAAACTGAATGAACAAAAGAAAGACACAGCTTCCACAAGCCAATACTGTTAGTGAGGATGAAGATTCAGATATTGTCTTGGTGAGGTCACCATTTGTCTACCATTCTAATGAATGGATTTTAGTTTCTGGATATTCCTATCACATGTGTCCTAATCGGGATTGGTTTTTTAACTTCACAGAGATAGATGGTGGAGCAGTGCTTATAGGAAACGATAATGCCTGCAAGATTCGAGGGATAAGAAGTATCCTTTTGAAGCAATATGATAGAACTATCAAGGTTATTTTAAAAGTTCGGTCTGTACCAGACTTGAAGAAAAATCTTATTTTACTTGGAGTTCTAGACTCAAAAGGGTTAAAAATTTGTATGAATGGTGGAGTTTTCAAAATTATGTTAGGGGCTCGTGAGATTTTAAAAGGTACTATCCGTGGTAATTTGTATTTTCTGCATGGATATACTTTTAAAGGTGGTGCTAACACAATCTGTAAGAAGTCTCAAAAGACTAAGGTCAAGCCCCAATATTGTTTGAACTTGACTAATTTGTCAAAGTATTGAACACCTATGGGTGTATGGCGTCTTAGGACGCATCTGGTGGCAGCACTAATTTGTTAATATGTCTAATTTGAAACTTTGCTCACCCCAGGTAAATTTGGCGCCATGTGCGGATGTTTTGGGTTTCACGTGGGATGTACTGGATATCTATTATTTTTAGAAAAATATTCTTTTTTCTTTTTTTTAAAACATAAATCCAAGATATCTAGACATTCTTTTTGAAAAATAGAGTCGCCACTTGATTTTTGAGAAAAACTAAGAAAACCAAAAAAAGGCTGCAGGTCTTTTAAAAATGTAACCAGAGAAAAAGAGGGTTCAAGAGCTAATATACGAAAAGGGAAGGTGTTAGGCACTTTTTTTGCCCAACCGTAGGTTGGCCTCTACTTTGTCAATACTGGTTCTGGTTGTAAATTTTTTAAAAGTATCATATACACAACTAGGTGGGTTAATGAGAGTTGAGTTCAAACAAAAGCAAGCAATTAAACAAAAATTTAACTACGATCCTAGGGTTATGCAACTTGGTTACTATTTCTAGATATGTCACACGTATTATTTGAGTAAAGAAAAGCGAAAAACATGCAAGTGAGCGTTAAAACAAACAAGTAAGATTCTAAGGGTCATACAACAATATTTCTGTCCCTATTATGCTGTAAATAGGCTATACAGAACAAATAAAAAAGACTTAAAAATTATATTTAAGCTATTGGTCATGCACAAAATTCACGGCCTTAGCAACAAATGCTGTGGCCATGATAAAAATAGTCACAAAACAGGTGGCCGTGACAAATATAGAGTTACCGCAAAGAACAGAATAAAAATATCTCGCGGTCGTAACAAATAAACGTCGCGACCATGGTTTTTTAAGGGTACATAAAGGGTATATACATTGCACAAGGCTTAAACCAGGCTCAAATGAATAGGATATGCAGGACAGAGACCATAACCTATTGGTTTTAAGCTAAATCCATTATTCTTCCCCCTTTATACAAGCAATAACTCTAAACAGAATATACAGGATATCAAATATGAATAACATAATGCTTGAAACATATTTGCATGATTTTGGTCTCACAAAACCTCACAGCCGTAGCTAAAGGATGTCACGGCCGTAACAAAAAAAGAAGACAAAACACACAATCGTCATATTTGTATAACTTCAGAATATATAGATATGGAGCTACATAGAATGGAGATCATATCCCATTTAGTTTATACCAAATCTACCATCCATTACCCAACAAAAAACTAAACAGAGATGCAAAAAGAAGAAAATACTAAACAGAGTAATAAAATGATGTATAAACTTGAAATAAATAGATAACAGAGAGTTTTGAAGAGGGTTTTGTTGTTTCTGGCCATAAAATAATCTCACGGCCGTAACAACAAGATATAACGGCCATAAATATAAAATAGCATAAATGTACCGGCTCTTATAAAAGTGTGTGTGGCTATGATTATAGGTTTAACAAAACATACGGTCATGACATTAGAAGGTTACGGCTGTTATGTTCCAGAACCTCAGAAAGCTTATGATGTGTTCAGTATGCTTGTGAGCATCGAAATAGAATGTAAATAACTGTACATATACGAAACAAAGAGGTATGAATACATTGTTAATAATAAAAAAAACTTGGAGAAAATAAATATTTACATTGAAATGAACGATAAACAAGCAATAAAATAATGGAAACTTTATTCACGATACCCTTGAGGGAAGAAGAAGAGGGTTTAAGAAGAGTCGTGGGTTCCTAAGGTTACCTCGTATGAACATCCATCTCGAATGAGCCCTCGGTGGTGAGAATACGATACCTCCAAGCCAATATATGTGGTCTAAGAACTCCTCCGAGGCAAGTAAGAACACAAACGAGACTCAGAAAGTATAGGATGGAAGAGAGAATATCGAATGGGTGAGTATTTTGATAGAGTTTGGGTTTTCAGGTATGTCTCTCTCTTATTTTTGCTTGGAATCGCTGCCTATTTAAGGCAAGACGAGCAACACAAACCCCTTCTAGGATGCTGCCACCTATCCAAAAAGGGTAACAGTGACAGCCGCTTTCTTTTTGCTTTTGTATAGTGCAGGCCGCTACCTTTATGGTAGTGAAAAGGACATCCGTGACTTTCAAAAGTCACAGCCTAGATAAAAAAGCAACGGTCGTGACAAATAAAGTCACGGATTGGTTTAGGATTTTTCAAAAAGGTTATGGCCGTGAGAGTAAGGACACAGTATATTCTAGGATTTTCAAAAAGGTGGCGGCCGTGTGGATGGAAATGTCATGGCTTGAAGGTGTTTTTAGGATTTTTAGGTTTTGAGCCATATTCTTGATTTTTCGTACTTGGGAGTATATTTGAGCATGATTCTCATACTTATGTCATTTGGGCGCATTCAAGATGGGTGCCTAAGATTCGGCTTAGTCAAATTGGGGTGTCTATAGGTGCTTCTCTTTGACAGAGCTTGTAGTAACTCGTGGTGCAAGTAAATGTCAAAGCTCCAAAGACAAATCGATCGAACAAGCCGCCAATCTTTGGCACAAACAAAACATGCAGAAAAGCTTGGTCGAACCCAAATTTTCATCGAGCTTCCTACGTACCCCCATTGCAAGAGATCAGACCGGTTGTAGTTTGTGATGCTATACATATGATGTGAACAGGCTAATCATGATGCATAATAGGTACAATACAATGCAAACATGTACGATGCAGGAAACATTTTAATGTCACAACACGGACTGAGAAAACATCAATCAGTTTTAGATCGTGAAAAGACCGATGAGGCTAAGGGCAGTTTAAGGTCATGCGGAGACCAACAAGTCAATTTATGGTCATGAGATTGACTAAACACTTGGGCGAAAAGTTTAAGGTCATGTGAGGACTAATAAGTCAGTTTAAGGTCATGAGAAGTACCGATCGTTTTAGGAGTATTTTAAGATCATGCAAGGACCGATAAGTCAATTTTAGGTCATGAGGAGGACCAAACTCTTACAGGAGGGGTAAGCTTATCAGTTTTAGGTTGTGATGAGGACCGGAGGTTGAGGGGTACTTTCAGGTCATGCACGGACCGACGAGTCAGTATAAGGTTATGAGGAGGACCGAAGTTGTGAACTTATCAATTTTAGGTCGTGATAAGAATTGAGGTTTTCAAAGGGGCATTCTAAATATAAAGACAAGCTAAAAGAGTCTTTGATTCGTTCAAGATCTATACAAAGGGTAGCTCAAAGGTCCACAAAGCTAGGGACATAAACACATGTCGGCTGTTACTTTTAGAAGAGGCAGCCTGCACTGTTGTGCCCTAGAGAGATGGCGGCCTGGACATAAAGTTCACGACCGGTTGAAACCTTTGGATAAGAGCCATGGCTTGTGAAAAGAAATGTTGCGGCGTGGGTCAAGTTGTTGCGGTCGTCACTTTAAACGAGGCGAATCTCACGACAGCGATGTCGATAGCAGTATAAGGGTCTGTGATAGATTCAAAACTCTCATTCATGCGAATTGAGAAAACTCTCTTCCTCTCATCTTTCTCACTCTCATTCAAGCTCTCACACTCTCTCTCGACTCTCTACTTCCTCACTTTCGACTCTCATCTCACATTCTCTCTCTCAGCTTTTTCTTGGTCTTTCACGATGTTTCTACTCTCGCTTCTCCCACTCCTATACTTTGTCATAGTTAGGGGTGGTTTTAGGTTCATCGATAACGATGCCGGAGGTGATGGTGGGGGTATGGCCAACGGTGGAGGCAGCGCAGGTGGTGGTGAGGTCGGCAGTGGCAGCAATAGAGGAGGCGACGATAGCAGTGTAGCGGGTGTGGGTGGAGGCGGCTTGGGTGGTGGCGTCGAAGGTGGTGGGGGCACCATGGATGATGACAGAACCTTTTACTTAATGAAGGAGGTACGCTGGGCAAGCCGGGTATGCTGGAGCATTTCGATGCCAGGACCTACATTCCTCTTCTTCACCGATTGTGAAAATTGGCTATGAAGAGGTTTATTTTTCTAGACGTGATAGCAGAGCATGAGGTCCTTCTCCAGCGTCGCAAGGATTATCTTTCTGCTAGGAACCTCGAGGTAAACCCAAAACTTGAATCTTTACATGCGTTGGTTATTTCGGGTATTCAAATTTGGTTGTCTTTTTTGGATTGGATTCAAATGAATTTGAATTTGTATTTGGACACTTGACTTGGATCCTGAAAATTGAATTTGAGACTTGAACTTGATTAGATTAGGCCTTGACTCGAATTGGAAATGAAACTTTGAACTTTGGATGGAAATGAAATTTTGAATTTTTTGATGGTTACAAACTTTGCATGGAACTTTGAACTTTGGGTTGAACTTATTGGGGTTGAACTCGAATTTTAGTTTAGGATTGGATTTTGATTTTGACTCTATGTTAGATCGTAAAAAACGAGGTTCATTTGACCAGGAATGATGTTAAAATCTGAGTTGGATATGAATTTTTTTTTTTTGAATTTGAATTGCATCATAGTTTGGAATGAATTACTTGGATTGGATGAGCCGTGAACTTGGATTAAAGTGGATCCCAAACTTAGATGTCACGAACCTTTGCTCTTGGTTTGAACATTCCTTAAACTTGGATGGGATGAACTTTGAAATGAATGAACCTTAAATCTTGGGCATAAATGAGCTTTGGGTTGAATCTTGGTTTAAAACGGAATTTTGAATGGATTTTTGGATTTAGATTAACCTATTATCAAACTTAAAATTTTAGTTAAAACAAGTTTAGATTCGTAGAAAACAGATTTTGGGACGAATTTGAATTTTTGGATTAAGTTGGGTTTGATTTTGAGTTTGAGAATGAATTTGGGTGTTGGGCTAAACAAAAATTTGAAAACTTGGGAACATCTTGAAATAGAAATCATGTTAAAATGTGGGTCTAGAACGTGTTTGAAACGGAGTTTGAGGCTGGTTTGGACTGGGAAACGAAACTAACGGCTTAGGACATTGATTTGCAATTGAATTAGAGTTTTGAATTTTGAAACATAATTGGTTAAATTTTGAAAATGGAGCCAAATTGGGTTGAAACTAGGTTGGATTGAGTTTGAAATTTTTGGGCATTCTATGTTGAGACGAAATTTTGGTTGAGTCAAACGTTTTAAGTTTTTTGAGGTTGAATTTGGGATGGATTCGAGGAAAATTAAGGGCTATGTTAAAAGAAATTTGAATTTTGAATTTTATTTTGAACTTGAATTTTGATCGGGGTTAAATTCAAATTTTGCGAAATTATGTCAAATGAGTTTTAGATTGAATTTTGAAATTGAGTCGAAAATATGAGTGAAGTTGGGTTTTTGTTAAATTTGAAATTGGATCCTAGCATATTGGTTATAATCGGGTTGAGTTGTTATCGGTTTTGAAATAGTGGTAGGATTTTGAACTAAAGAAATAAATAAATAAAGCGAGTGAGATTTTGACCCTTAAAGCGTAAGTTGATTTTGAGTCTCATTTTGATGTTGTTTTGATTATCGTTAGTTTATTTCAGCTATCTTGTCACGCACTTCAATTTTGAACCTGTCATTGTTTCTGTTTGTTTCGTTTTTGTTAATTCCATTATTGCTTCTTTGTTTTCTGATTTGTTTATTTTGTTTTGTTTCAGGGGCGACTTCGCATTCGGGGTTTTCACGGATCCTCATATGTTCTGGAGTGGTACATGACGCTCCCTTCTTGCAGTCGAGAGATTGTTGATCGAGCCAACTTCGGCAGCTTCGTCACCACGTTTGAGAGGACCAGCAATGACCGAGTCAGCCTCATGATTTTGACCGAGAGATGGTGGGACACCACTAACACTTTCCATCTTTCCACATTCGAGGTGACTCTTATTCCACTTAACTTCTCTCTCGTCACCGGGATTCGGGTGGATGGCAATCTGATCTCATTTGATCCTGATATTTGCTGGAGCCCCGAGGCTCTTATGCACCTTCTCGATCACTTGCCCCCTTCCATCGACAAGGGGAGCATATGATACACGTGGCTGAAAAAAACATTCTATCATTTCGTCTGCTCCGAGGTCCACCACTTCGAGTGGGTGGCACGTGCATTCCTTCTCTATGTGTTCAGGATATCCTTATTCCCGAACTTTGAGAACAAGGTGCACCTCCACTATCTCGCTGCCGTGGTAGTGGTAGACCAGATCGACTCCTATGATTGTGGAAGAGCTGCACTGGCCACCTTGTAAGGGTATATGAGCGTGGCTATCAGGACCTCCGATCTAAGTGTAGGTGGGCACTGGCATATCTTGGAGGTATGTCTGTTGTCTCTGCTTTTTTTGTTTTCCTTTTCCATTCCTATGTCTGCATATCTGTTTCAATTGCACTGACATTTTTATTGACTTTTTACAGCTCTGGGCCTACGAGTTCTTGGGTATGCGCCAGCCAGTGAACTCTTGCGACGACCCCCACGTGATCCCCCAGGCAGTTTTATGGGCCAGACGCCATCGGGGCATGAAGCCTAGCAGGAAGGACCAAGATTATGACCGTCTCTTCTTGGATAGCCTCACTCCTGACGGGGTAAGTCATCTACTGCTCTTGCTCAGTTGTTATTTTCATTCCTTGTTCATACACATCTTTTTGACATGCTTCTTTCGATTTTCAAGTCTTTTGGGACATATTGATGGGCATAGAGAAGTAAGCTGGTGCTGACTTGATGTAGAGTCATGAGGTTAATCGGAATCGTGTCTTGCTTGTGGAGCTATTTTGCAGAGAGTGGTACCTTAGCGAGCGCATTATCTAGTAGTCCCTGGGGTATAACCATTTTTATATCCTGAGGACGCCTCCGGTGGGGATGCATCAGACCGATACCCTCCGTACGACTGAGATTATTCGAGCCATGGTCGGCCTCGATGCTGCCACGCTGATCGAGGATAAGAATTGTGACTACATAGTCTTTGCCCGATAGAAGCTCATGCCTGCCATAGGTGCCCGTGCTGCAGTGCAGGGTCCTCCTCCCGTTGCCACAAGCCCTATTCACCCCGAGCTCCCATGGACAGTGGACACCTTTGTGGACGGGAATCTCCATCAGATCTGGATCCTCGAGCCAGGGGCCCAGAAGATTCTTCTTCCCCCCGGCGCAGAGCATCTATGGCATCCTTCCTTTTGTTCTTCATACTGTCTCTCATATCTTACTGCAATGATCTGACTGCACTAATTCTGACTGATTCTGATATCTGATTACACTGACTTGGTTCTTTTCTTGATAGATGCCCCGGGAGTGGTGCGACCAGTCCCTTCGCCTGGTCTCTGGGTAAAGGGTATTGGTTCGTTACTAGGACACTACCTTCCGAGCCCAAGGCTTGGAGCCTAAGGCTTGGAGCCTCTTTCTCCTCGAGGTGGCCCTATTACGATACTCAATCATTTCTATCTTTCATTTATATTATTGCTCTTTTTCTTTCTGCTTATACTTATTTTTCGTAGCTGACGTGGCCTATTTTCCTTCTTTCAGCGTGGGCGTAGCGGAGGACCGGGGACTCGCGGTGGTCGCACAGTGCTTGCTGCCCTAGCTGCACCTTTTGCATGGACTTCTGCTTTTACTGCTTCTTCATCTAGAGCTCGGACTCCCAGCCTTACACAGATGATTGATAGCTCAGAGGAGGATGAGGCCGGGTTAACATTCGGAGAGTTGTCCCTTAGAGGCTACGTGGTCTGGAGAAAGAGGACTCAGCGAGAGTGATGATCCCACTACTACACAGCTGCTATTCTCTTTCTCTTTTATTGTACATAGATGAATGTGCGCCTATTCTCATATGGGACTATGTGCCCGCTTGATACATTTTGTTCGCCTACCTTGTCACATTACACAGATACACCTATACACAGATACACTGGTTTTTTATACTGGTTGTCCCACAGATTCACTCCTTCGATACAGAGACTAATACATACAGACATACTATTTTCTGACACATTGCACAGATATACTGATGGGGCCTGCGTGCCTTTGATTCTTCCCTTGGCCTGCATGCCACGTCATACATATATGCTCATTACTTTGCTTTTGATGGGTTTGGCTTTCGTGCCCTGTGGTTTACGTTTTTTAATTATCATGTATGCTTTATTGTTATATGTTTATAAAAATCATTTTTGAACACTTAGACTCTTATTATGCATGATGATGTAATTCATGGGTTGTAATCTTGCCGTATAAACTGCTTTTCTTGTTGCAAGTTGCTAACAAGATCATAATTACAGTCTGGGGCACATTGGTAAAATGGGGACAAGCTATCAAAATTTTTGCATAAAAAAGATTGCAGCCGTGACAAATAATCTTAGAATCGTTTGGTTTGGATATGGCGGCCTGAAATTTTGTAAAGAAAATTTCACGGCCGTGAGGTTTGGTAGGAAATGTTAATGGCGGTTAGGTTACTACAAGTTGCCGGCCATAGGAAAAAGGTGACGACCGCAATAAAGTGTTTTGGCGCAAAACTTAGAGGAGATTCTGTGGATTTCCTCTATCTTCGGATCTATAAAAGGGGCAGCTGTTCCAGACCCTACTGTTCTGGACATCTTGTATTCTCCTTGTATCCTTCATAGCCCACTCTTACAATAACTCTCTGTCGGCTTAGATGAGCAACTTCTCCCTGATTAAGCGTAAGAACTTCCTCAACTTTGGTCTAGATGCGATGTTTTCTCTGCGATCCCTAAGGGTTGATTGGCATCTTTTGAGAGGAGTAGCCCAGCTATGGGATCCCGAGGTTCATGTATTCCATTTCGGTGCTGAGAAGTCTTTTCGGCCATTCTAGAGATCTCATGCCGAGAAGAGGACATAGTTCTCACGCCTTTCTCAAGTCCCAAGGATAGGTTGATGCAGCTCTGTGGTTACTCTAGGTGTAAGGCTTCTATTATTACTTATGACGAATTTCTCGATGTGGCTTGGATCGTGGATCCCTTTGGACTTCGGGAGTCTCTTAGAGATTTCTCTTTTCAGCTTCAGGACTGGCATACTCTCTGCATCTGTCTTTTGGCTCGTTCCATATTTGGACCCTCGGACGGGCGGGCTAGCTCTTCTTTGGTGGATGTAGCCCATCAGATTTACAAGGGTCAGGATCATCTCCTTTTTCTGTGTTTTTTTCTTATTTTTCCTCTTAACTCTTCTTTTCTTTCTCATATTTTTTCACTCAGCTCTCTTTTTTTTTTGTGTTCTCTCAGGTCTGGCTGATGGAGAAGATGAATCTACTGGAGAAGCCCATGTCTTACAGTTATAGTTATTGGAGCGGAAATAAAAATTTTTGAACCGACGCCGTGACTGTAAAAAATGACGTGTGCGTTTTTCATGAAAACAAAGAACAATATTAATCTTAATTGCATAATACCTTTATCAAACTTGTCGAAAAGTTTCAAGAAGTCCCAAATACGTTGAAGACGCCCTTGCAACCTTCTCACGTATGTCCCAGATGCACTACGACGATCACAGTGTGTGGGCACCGATTCCGATCGAAGAGTTTTCTTCCTCTTGGTTTCTTCTCACACTTGTCTCCAAAA
>JAULJZ010154754.1:0-28860 GCA_032270985.1 Heliamphora pulchella
AGGACCATCCAGATTTTGGAGGACATGTTGAGAGCCTGTGTGCTTGATTTTTGGGGTTCTTGGGAGGATCATCTATCTTTGGCAGAGTTTGCATATAACAACAGTTACCAGTCCAGTATTGGAATGGCACCATATGAGGCTCTGTATGGTAGGCCGTGTAGATCACATGTTTGTTGGACAGAGGTGGGAGAGACTGCTATTTCGGGACCCAATCTAGTGTGGAAAACAACAGAGAAGATTGTAGCGATTCGTCAGCGCCTAGTGACAGCACAGAGTCGCCAGAAGAGTTATGTTGATCGGAGGAGGAGACCGTTAGAGTTTATCGTGGGGGATCATGTGTTTCTGAAGGTCTCGCCACGTAGAGGGTTGATGAGATTTGGTCGTAGCGGCAAGCTATCACCTCGTTTTATTGGACCATTTGAGATCCTGGAAAGGATTGGGGTGGAAGCATACCGTCTGGCTTTGCCACCTCAGTTAGCATCGGTACATAACGTGTTTCACGTTTCCATACTTCGGAGGTATGAGCTGGATCCCTCACATGTTCTAGATTGGACTGAGCTGAGAGTTGCTGAGGATGTCGCATATGAGGAGCGTCCGGTGAAGATTCTGGATAGAAAGGAGCAGGTGTTGCGGGAAAGAACGATTATGTATGTCAAGGTTCTGTGGCTTCATCACGGGATTGAAGAAGCGACATGGGAGCTTGAATCTGGGTTTCATGAGAGATACCCGGAGTTATTCACCTCGTGACCTTGTAGGGAATTTCGGGGGTGAAATTTCTTAAGGGGGGGAGAGTTGTAAGACCCGAACCCGTGTTATTTTACGATATATATATGTTGACATGTCCTTTTCATGATATGTATATCCTTGTTGCATGGTTTATGTTTTAAGTCGTAGAACAGCATGTTTTATATAGGTGTTATACGTGTTTTGCAAGCGGGAGTTTGGCTTAGTTTCTAAGTTCGGTTTTCTCCCAGCGTTGACCGCTCGAGCGGTAGTCGTGCGCTCGAGTGAGCTGGAGGCAGAGTGTTGGGTCGGTTGGTGACCGCTTGAGCGGAGGTAAAGCAGTCGAGCGTTGGTGGGGCAGAGATGTATATTGGGCATTTTTCAACGCTTTTTTCCTTAACGTGTGTATATATGTTTTGATACATGTTTTGGTAAAACTAAGCTTACGGGGTTGCTTCTGGGGGTTTTAGGGAGTTTCTTTGAGAAATTTCAAAATTTCAAAAAAAAAGATATTTTGGAGTCCTATAAATATTTGGCGTTAGATATTTTCAAAACTTAGTGACCAAGTTTCTCTTTTTTCTCCCTACCTTCTCTCTAACTTCTCAGGGGACCGGGGCTTGATTTTCAACGATCCAACAGCGGATCCTTGCTATTGGCTTCGTGGTCTACGCATCCATCCAAACTAAATTTGATTTCGACGAAGCTCAGATTTGCACGTAGATCGAGGCGTCGAGTTTTTAGCCCAACGAGGTAGGATTCTAGATTCTACTACTGTATAAGGGTAATATATGTAATTATATGTTGTTTCACCGTGTAAAAATGCATGAAAAGTTAGTTTATGGGTGTTTGAAAGTTTTGGGGCTTAGAACACTCAGGAACATAATTTTCTAGGTTCTTCTTGGCTGGTAGTTCGCTCAAGCGCCCGAAGTCCGCTCGAGCGGACTAGCTAGGCAGGGTCATTTTATTTTGATGCTATCTCCCTCATCTGGACACGAAATTGGGGCGTTCTTATACTCAAATTGAAGACCCGAAAGTCTTCTTTCCAATGACACCTCTCTCATAATAAAATTCTTTTTCTAGAAAAACGTATGATCAAAATAGTGAGGGTATGTCAAAGTTTCTTAACCATTTTTCACCCATTTTTGGCCAAATATCATGTTTTATGTTTAAACCTTGTTTGTTTGGGTAAAAAGCATTTTTACGCTTTTCTTGGTTTATTGCATGATATGACTTGTGGGTGTTGGGTTTTCAAATGGTGTTCTTGAAAACGGCAAAAATGGTGATTTTATGATAAATCTCGACAAATCATGTTTTGGAGGTTTGGAGCTAACCCTTGGGGGTTGAGTCTTAGGTTTTTAAACGTTTTGTTGAAAATGAAAAAAAATATTTTGGAAATATTTTCTTTTTGATCTCCATGTTGATGAATGGATCTATATATACATGTTTAATGTATATTGTGAAATGTTTTTGATTTTGAGATGATTATCTAGATATACCGGGATGACGTGTATGTGGCACGAGTTGCCCTCAGTGTAAGTCCGAAAACATGCGCAGCATAGGTGCTCTGTACCTTCGGGTTTGTCCCCGTAAATTGAGTTGGTTGGGTGCTTTGTACCCTCGGGTGGTCGCCCGTAAATTAAGCATTCGTTGTGGTGGCTCCGTATAGATCTTGCATTTACCTAGCAGGCCTTAAGTGGTTCAAGACTATGGTAAAGGGGCAGGAGTCTGTAATTGCTACCTCTGTCCCCTTGTGATGGATTCGGTACATAGGATTAAATCATCTTTTTTGAGATGGTACATTCCGCGAGGGAATAATGTTTTTGATTACTATTTTTTCTTAACTGTGGTTGATTATTTGCATTAGTTGCAATACCTGATTTGAAGGATGAAAACATGGGTTTTATGAAATAAAACCATTTTGGGAGACTTGTGTAATCTGAAGGGAAAACTTGGGATTTGTGAAAAACCGTTTTGGGTTCTGTGGTTGAGTTTAGCTCCCACTCTATATGATTGCATATTTTTCTGCTTTACAGCTTATTATCTGTTTCTATTAGATTTTGGCTCACGGGTGGAATTTTTTGTAAAAATATTTTCAGGTGATGATGTGATTGATGAGTAGCTTTGATGGTGCCTGCAGTGACAGAAGACTTTTATAGTTTTCTTTTTTGGTATGCCTGTTCCTGAAGGCAGGTTGTGTATTCAATAAGTCGATATATTGTATGCATGTTGGAACTGTATGTCCTTTATTTATGAGAGATATGTTTTGTTGGGTATTCTATTGGTTTCAACAGGCGGTTTGAATATATGATAACCTGTATTTTCATAAAAACTGGTATTCGATGGATTTTCACGTGACCCTAGGGTTTTGGGGCGTGACAACTTGGTATCAGAGCACTGGGTTCGAATATCTAAGAGCCATGGGAAAAAGGGTTTATCACCTGGTGAGGTTGATTGTGTATGCTTGCTTGCATGTGTTTAAACATTGTTTTATAACATGTTGATAGCTTTCTAACCATGATCTCGATTTTCGGGCTCGATTTTTGACGATCCAACAGCTGATCCTTGTCATTGGCACGGTGGACTACGCGTTCATTTGGACAGAATTTTATTCTGGCGAAGTTTTATTTTGCACATAGATCGAGGCATCGAGTTTTTAACTCAACGAGGTAGGATCCAAAACTCTCATGTCTTATAAGGGTGCTGCGTGTAATCGTGCGTGCTTTTACCATTTTAAAATGCATGAAATCGGTTTACGTTTCAAATGTTGGTTTTGGGGTATAAAACTATTTCTTATCAATTTTGGTTGGATGAAATCGTGTTCGGGTGTTTCTTTCGAGGTTTTGGTGTTAGGCTTGAGCGTGTGTATGTCCAAGGGTGTTGGATGGAAGTTTTTAGGCTTCGTTTTGGGGTTTCGGTGGCTGAAACAGTGGCTCGAAATCGATTTCTACCTGGGTTCAGTCGACTGGATCGAGGAGGTCAGTCGACTGGATCGAGGTTCTGTGGGTTTAGTCGACTGGATCGTGTGGGTCAGTCGACTGACTTGTGTTTTTGGGGGGAATTTTGTGAAATTCCAGTGGCTTGTTTGGGTCGACTGGATGGGGTTTAGTCGATTGGGTCTTGTGTTGGGCGTTTGGGTGTTTTGGTGGTTTTGAGTGGTCGTGTGGTGGCCTCTCGATCGATTGGGTTACGAGGCTCGATCGACTGCTCTCCTTTAGTGGTTTTTGAGTTGATTGGATTATGAGGTCCTGTCGATTGAAGTCACGGAGAGGGTGTTGGTCATTTCATGCGGGGTGTTGGTGCACAGTTGTGTGCGTGGTGGTTTGTGCATCGTTGGGTGCGGGGCGTGTGGGTCCGTTGTTTGTTTTAAGGATGGGATTATAGTGAGAACCATTTTGTGGAAGGTTTAGTGTTGGCCTTTGGTTAGGTCGTGTTTGGTAAGTTTTTGTTTGTGTCAAGTGTGTGGCATGTGATGTCATGATGGGTTGTGTGGTGTCATTGTGTGGAACGTCGTGGTTATACGTGCTTTCGTGCTTATAAAACTATGGTTAGTTTTAATCTTGCATATTGTAGGACGGATATGTGGTTTTATGTGATCTTATGCGGTTATGGTGTATCTAAGCTCTAATTTTATGTGTGCATGTGTTGCACTAGTTAAAACTCTGATTTTAAAGTTGCATATGTGGGACGAATTTTGGTCCTACGGTGAAAGTCCGTGAAGATATTTGTTAGCTCTGGTCAACAAGGCATTAGTTGGGACAAATTTTGGTCATTCGGTGAAAGTCCGAGAAGATACATGGATTGTATGTGATGCTTTGTGGCATGGATAGAATCATTTTCTAACTGTATTTTAAGACTCGTGTGAGTCATGATGTAAAACTGATTTCAGACCATTTTCGTGGCTCTTATGAGTCGAAAAATGAGTTCTTATCCTAGCATCTTATTGAATGTAATATATCTATTGTAAGGGCTCGAGAGAGAGTCGGTGTGTATGTATATCTGTTGTGGGGCTCGTGGGAGTCTTGGCTCATAGGAGTCTATCTTTGCTGATGAAGCATTGTAATATATATATAAATAAATAAATATATATATATCAAATTATTTTCTAGGCTCTAATGAGTCGTGATACAAAACTGTTATCAAAACTGTTTTTTTAGACTCTTGGGAGTTCTTGTATAAAATCTCATTTTTCGAGCATGTTTTGTTTATATTACATGCTTGTCTAGTTTCTGCTGAGCTTTGACTCACGGTGTGGAATTTGAAATATTTTTTAAGTACTGGTCACGCAGGTTTATTCGGGGTGCCGGAGAGGCAGAAGACCTGTAATCTTCCTTTTTGTTCTTTTTTACCCTATATGTTATAACATGTTTTTCGGTGTTAGAACCATGTAATGTAAGCCTTGTTGGCGTTTATATACAATGCGTGTATGTTTCACTTTGTGAGTAAATATCGGGTTGGGCATTTTATTTGGTTGTTTGTAGGTGTTTCACGTGATCTGAAGTTTGGGGCGTGACAAAATAGTATCAAAGCTTTGAATTCGAATACCTAAGAGCCATGAGAAAAGGGTGCATCACCTTGTGAGGTTGATAACATGAACGTGTTAGCATGTTAGACATGAGAATGTTGTGTATATGTGAGCATGGGGGTTGAACTGTAGGATTGGTTAGTCTTACCTTTCGACGTTTGGGTTAACATACTTGGGAGCTAAGTTAGAAACGCGTTTAGCTGACGTGATTTCCAACAGAAAATTTGAGTAGGTTATCCAAATTGACGCGTCACACTGTCGGTTCTCCTTAGTATGTGGAGTTTGTTTAGCATGAACCTATGTGATTACGTGTTAGCATGCTTATGTGGTTCGTGGTACTTATATGTTGCATCTTATGTTCTGTGTTTCTTTCATGTAGACGTGATGTTTGCGTGGAGAGGGCGAGCCTGTGGTCGAGGACGTGGTCGTGGTTTTGGCCAAGGGGATGTGCCTATCCCAAATGCTGGGGATGCAAATGCTCCCTGGGGACCGATGGACGCGACTGAGTTGTTGCGTTTGTTGGTTGGTTCTATCCAGCAGCTGGTTGAGGCCGCTAGGGGTGAGACCGCTAGAGAGAGAGAGGGAGTGCCTAAGTTGAGGGCAACAGTAGCGATGTGGGAGTTCAGGCACATGGGTCCACCTACCTTTATTGAGATCCCGATCTTATTATAGTGACAAAGTAGTTGAAGTTGGTGAACTGGATCCTTGATACATTGTAGACTGTGGAGGACAAATTGTGGGTTTTTTTTGCCTCGTTTCAGTTGAGGGATGATGCTCATGAGTGGTGGAAATACGCCTAGAACACGGTGGGGGTTACATGGGCAGCTTTCACTGAAGTTTTTTTGGAGAAATACTTTTTTTCTTCATCAAGAGACTTATATAGAGAGGAGTTTTATACTCTGACCCATGGAGCGATGGGTGTTATACAATACGAGGTCAAGTTTACTAGCCTGTCTCATTTTCACCGATGCTGGTGGTGACAAACGAGCTGAGGTCGAGGAGGTTTGAGCGGGGCCTGAGACCAGCGATCAGAGAGCGAGTGGCTGGCATGGGATTCCGTGTATTTATAGAGCTGGTGGAGGCGGCAGCGAGGATTGAGAATACTTTGACGAAGATTTGGATTTCCAGGGAGGCCAGGACACCGCAGGGTGGGACAGAGGCACAGACAGGTGGGCGTTCTGGCAAGAGGTAGAAATCCTCTAGCCTTAGTTTTCATTCATCCGAATTACCACAGCAGTTCTCTACACCAGCACCATTGGTGGCTTCATCGGGGAGACTAGAGCATAGAGAAGTTAGATGTTATCAGTGTGGACAGCCAGGGCACCGTGTGTTAGATCGCCCATAGCCAAGGTAGTACCAGGATCCACAGTTGAGGCAGTCCAAGAGTCCCATACCGGATCAGTCACAGGGGAGAGGGCTACCAATTTGTTTTGGATCTGGCCAGAGTGGACATATTTATAGGAACTGTCCCCAGAGAGAGAGTGCATCGAGCACGATAGGTATACCAGAGGGTTCATTTGTGCAGGATCAACAGCAGCCGCCCGCAGTTCAGGCTTCTCGAATTGCAGGTGGGGGTACTTCAGTTCAGTCGGTGCTGCAGTCAATAGTGCCGGCTTATGGAGGACAGGCCAGAATGGCGCAAGGCTGAGCTATGCACTTACAACTCCTAGTTCTTCTAAGGCACCAGTTGTGCCTGATCATCTTCTCTGAGTAGAGGTACTTTCTAAGTATGCAGGTTTTGGGCCAATTTCTTCATTTCTTTGTTTGGGGAGTTGGTGATGGATTCTGTGGGTGTTGAGACGGTGATTGGTGAGGATGTGAGGCTGGATGCCTGACCTTGTTTTACTATATCCTAGAAATGGTTTGGCTGATCATCTCTTATACTTATGTCGATTGCAATTGACGTGGTTGTTTTCTTTTGACCATGTGCTGAATTTTGGGGACGAAATTCCTTTAAAGGGGTAGAGTTGTGAGACCCTGACCCGTTTTCTTTTTCGATATTTTTCGATGCGTGTTTGTCGTTTTCATTCCAGCATGTTTATACGTGTTTTTATGCATGTTCGAGTTTAGATATGCATGCGGGGTTGGTTCCCGGGGTCGTTGGGCGTTGTGCGAAATTCAAAAAAAAAATATTTTTGTGACCTATAAATATTTAGTGTTAGATATTTTCAAAAGATATTTTTAAAACTTACAAGCTAAGTTTCTTTTTTTATCTCTGCCTTCTCTCTAACTTCTCGGGGGCACAGGGATCGATTTTTGACGATCCAACAGCTGATCCTTGTTATTGGCACGATGGGTTACGCGTTCATCCGGACAGAATTTTATTCTGACGAAGTTTGGTTTTTCACGTGGATCGAGGCGTCGAGTTTTTAACTCAACGAGGTAGAATCCTAGACTCTCATGTCTTATAAAGGTGCTACGTATAATCATGTGTGCTTTTACCATTTTAAAATGCATGAAATCTCTTCACGTTTTAAACGTTGGTTTTGGGGTATAAAATAGTTTCTTGTTGATTTCGGTTGGATGAAATCGTGTTTGGGTGTTTCTTTCGAGGTTTTGGTATTAGGCTTGGGCGTGTATATGTTTGAGGGTGTTGGATGGAAATTTTTAGGCTTCGTTTTGGGGTTTTTGTGACTGAAACAATGGCTCAGAGTCGGTTTCTACCTTGGTTCAGTCAACTGGATCGAGGATGTCAGTCAATTGGATTGTGAGGGTCAGTCGACTGAACCGTGTTTTGGGGGGAAATTTTGTGAAATTCTAGTAGCTCGTTTAGGTCGACTGGATGGGGTTCAGTCGACTGCGTCTTGTGTTGGGCGTTTGGGTGTTTTGGTGGTTTTGGGTGGTCGTGTGGTGGCCTCTCGATCGATTGGGATATGGGGTTCGATCGACTGCTCTCCTCTAGTGGTTTTTTAGTTGATTGGATTATGGGGTCATGTCGATTGAAGTCACGGAGAGGGTGTTGGTCATTTCATGCGGGGAGCTAGTGCACGGTTGTGTGCGTGGTGGTTTTTGCATCATTGGGTGTGGGGCGTGCGGGTCTGTTGTTTATTTTAAGGATGGGGTTTTGGTGAGAACCATTTTGTGGAAAGTTTAGTGTTGGCCTTTGGTTACGTCGTGTTTTGTAAGTTGTTGTTTGTGTCGAGTGTGTGGCATGTAATGTCGTGACGGGTTATGTGGCATCGTTGTGTGGAACGTCGTGGTTATACGTGCTTTCGTGCTTATAGAACTATGGTTAGTTTTATTCTTGTATCTTGTAGGACGTATATGTGGTCCTATGTGGTCATATGTGCTCTTATGTGGTTATGGTGTATCTAAGCTCTGATTTTATGTGTGCATGTGTTGCACTAGTTAAAACTCTGGTTTTAAAGTTGCATATGTGGGGCTAATTTTGGTTCATCGATAAAAGTTCATAAAAATGCATATGAGGGGTGGATTTTGGTCCTACGGTGAAAGTCCATAAAGATATCTGTTAGCTCTGGTCAACAAGGCATTAGTTGGAGCAGGTTTTAGTCTTTCAGTGAAAATCTGAGAAGATATATGGATTGCATGTGATACTTTGTGGCATGGATAGAATCATTTTCAAATTGTATTTTAAGACGCGTGTGAGTTATGATGTAAAACTGATTTCAAACCATTTTCGTGGCTCTTATGAATCGAAAGAGGGGTTCTTATCCTAGCATCTTATTAAATGTGATATGTCTGTTGTTAGGGCTTGAGAGAGAGTCGGTATATATGTATACTTGTTGTGGGTTCGTGGGAATCTTGGCTCGTAGGAGTCTATCTTTGCTGGTGAAGCATTGCAACATATACACAAAGTAAAACAAAACATGACCAGTACCTGATGTTACATTCATTATAGGTTCTGATGAGTCATGATACAAAACCGTTTTCAAAACTATTTTCTTTGAGACTCCTGGGAGTTCTCGTATAAAACCGTTTTTCAACTATTTTCTTTTGGAGCTTGTATAAGTTCAGATATAAAACCATTTTTATGGCTCGTGTGAATAGAAAACTGCACCTCATTTTTTGAGCATGTGTTGTTTATATTGCATGCTTGTCTAGTTTCTACTGAGCTTTGGATCACGGTGTGGGATTTAAAAAGTTTTTTAGGTACTGGTCACGCAAGTTGATTCGGGGTGCTGGGAAAGCGAAAGATATGTAGTCTTCCTTTTTGTTCTTTTTTACTCTGTATGTTATAACATGTTTTTTGGTGTTGGAACCGTGTAATGTAAGCCTTGTTGGCATTTATATACAATGCATGTATGTTTTACTTTGTGAGTAAATATCGGGTTGGGCATTTTATCTGGTTGTTTGCGGGTATTCCACATGACCCAAAGTTTGGGGAGTGATCATGTGTCTCGTGAGTTGGAGTTTGTGAGAATCGATATAGATATGTATACATGTGCTGCATACATATACCTGTTATCTTTAAGGCTCGTAGGAGTCGATCTTTGCACGTGAAGCATTGTAGCATATTCGTATGTATACAAAACTATTTTTAAACTGTTTTCAAGTCTCTTGCGAGTCAAGATATAAAACTATTTTTAAACTTGTTTTGAGGCTCGGGCAAGTCGTAGCATACATATTACTCTGCTAGCATGTTTAGCTTCTATTTCATGTTTGTCTAGTTTTTGTTGAGCTCTGGCTCACGGTATGGGATTGGAAATGTTTTTTATGTACTGGTCACGCAGGTTGATTTGGAGGTGCCGGTGGGGCAGAAGATTTGTAATCTTCTTTTTATTTCTTCTGGACCATGTATGTTTACATATTTTCGGTGTTAGAATCGTGTTTTGTAAGCCTTTGGGCCAGTATATAAAATAAATGTATGCTTTTATTTGAGTGTAACATCAGGTTGGGTGTTATGTATGGTTGTTTATATGTGTTTTATGTGGCCCAGAGTGTGGGGCGTGACAACTTGATATCAGATCTCTAGGTTCGAATACCTAAGAACCGTGGGAAGAGGGTGCATCACTGGGTGAGGTTGATTGTGTGTGCTTGATTGCATGTGTTTAGCTATTTTGATAGCATGAATATGATAACTTTACAAGTATGTGGATATTTTGTATATGTTAGCATGGGGGTTGAACCTTAGGAATGATTAGTCTTGCCTTCAGGTATTTGGATTAACAAGCTTAGAAGCCGTGTTAGAAATGGATTTGGCCCATGTGTTTTCTGGTAAGGAATCTGAGCAGGTTATCCAAATGGACGCGTCGCTCTTGTTGTTTCTCCTCAATATGTGGAGTTAGTTTAGCATGAACCTATGTCACGATGTGTTAGCATGCTTATGTGGTTAGAATTTATGTTCTTGCGATGTGCTGCATCTTATGTCTCATTTTTCTTTCATATAGACGTGATGTCTGCGAGGAGAGGACGAGGCTGTGGTCGAGGCCGTGGCTGTGGTTTTAGCTGAGGGGATGTGCCTATCCCTGATGATGGGGATGAAAATGCTCCCTAAGGACTTATTGACACTATCGGGTTGCTGCATGCGCTGGTTGGCTCTATTGGTCAATTGGTTGAGACCTCTAGATGAAGAGGAAGAGAGCCCGAGCTGAGGGCAACGATGGCGATGTAGGAGTTTAGACATATGGACCCTTCTACCTTTGCTGGGGATCCTACAGTGGCTACAAAGTGGTTGGAGCTAGTGATTCGGATCCTCGATACATTACAGATTGTGGAGGACGATTTGCGGGTTCCTTTTGATACTTTCCAATTGAGAGGGGATGGTCACGAGTGAGGGAAATATGCCCAGAATACTGTGGAGGGCACGTGGGAAGCTTTCACAGGGATTTTTTTGGAGAAGTACTTTCTAGATTTTTTGAGAGATTTATACAGGAAGGATTTCTATACTCTCACCCAGGGGGCGATGAGCATTGTTCAGTATGAGGCCAGGTTCACTAGTCTGTCCTGGTTTGCAACAGAGTTGGTGGGTATAAACGAGTTGCGGTCGAGGAAGTTTGAGCACGGCTTGAGGCCGGAGATCAGAGAGCAAGTGGCAAGGATTGGGCTGCGTGTTTTCATAGAGTTGGTGGAGTCGGCAGTGAGGATTGAGAATACTTTGAGCGAGATTCGAGGTACTAGGGAGGTCAGAGCACCATAGGGTGGGATGGAGGCTCAGTCAGGTGGATGCACGAGCAAGAGGCAGAAGTCCTTTGGCCCTAGTTTTCATCCATCTAGGTCACGATAGTAGTTTTTTGCACCAGCACCATCAGTAGCCTCGTCTGGGAGGGCAGAGCATAGGGAGTTTATTTGTTATCGGTGCAGACAGCCAGGGCATCGTGTGGTGAATTGTCCACATTCGAAATAGTCTCAGATTTTGGTGCCAAATCAGTTGCAGCAGAGGGAGCTGCCAATTTGTTTTGGGTGTGGTCAGCGAGGGCATATTATCAGGAACTATCCTTAGGGAGGCAGTGCGCCGAGCACGGTAGGTGCATCACCGGTACAGGACCGACGAGGTTATCAGCAGCCAGTAGTGCAGACCTCTAGGGTGACAAATCACGGTGCTTTAGTACAGTATGTACAACAGTCGACAGTCCTAGGGTATGGAGGACAGATTAGGATGACACAGGGTCAAGTATATGTCCTCACAGATCCCAGTTTTTCCAAGGCACCAGTTGTGCCTGATGATGCAGTTATTCCTCCCGCGAGCAGAGGTACTTTTTGAGTATGTGGACTTTGGGCCAGTGTTCTTATTGACACAGGAGCTTTGTGTTGCTTCATTTCATCTGTTTAGGAGTTGGTGATGGACTCCGTGGGTTGAGTGCTGGGTGTTGAGACGCCGGTTGGTGAGCTTGTGAGGTTGGGATGAGATGTAGGTCCTGTGAATTTGAGGTAGTTAGCCGTTGTTTATAGTGCACGACCTTGTTTGACCATATCTTAGGAATGGTTTGGCTGACCGCCTCACGTGCTTGTGTCGATGGTGATCGACGGGGTTGTTTCTTTTCTACCTTATGCTGAATTTCGAAGATGAAATTCCTTTAAGGGCGATAGAGTTGTGACACTCTGATCTGTTTTCTTTTTTGGTATTTTTCTACGCGTGTTTATTATCTTTGTTTCAGCATGTTTATTTCTTTTTGTGTATGATCGGGTTTAAATATGCATGTAGCATTGGTCCTCGGGGCCGTTGGGCATTGTGATGTGAATTTTAAAAAAAAAGATATTTTCTGGCGAGCCTATAAATATTTGTCTTTAGATATTTTCAAAACATAATCTTCTCTCTCAAGCTTTTTGAAACCCTAAAAGCTCTGCCTTCTCTCCAACTTCTCGGGAGTTCGGGGCTCAATTTTTGACGATCTGACAGCAGATGCTTAGTATCCTCATGTTGGGCTACGCTTTCATCAGAACGGAATTTTATTTTGGCGAAGTTCGTTTTTGCACATGGGTCGAGACGTTGAGTTTTTAACTCATCGAGATAGGATCTTAGACTCTCATGTCTTATAAGGGTGTTACGTGTAATTGTATGTGTTTTCACTGGTTAAAAATGCATGAAAAACTAATTTTTATTTCAAAAAGTTAGGTTTTGGTTCATTTTAGTTGATTTCGGTTGGATGGAATCGTGTTTTGAGAGTTCCTTTCGAGGTTCTATGGTAGTTGAGAGCTTGGATATGTCTGAGGGTGTTGAAAGGGAGTTTGGAGGCTACGTTTTAGTGTTAAAATGGTGGTTCTCGTAGCTTGGAGTCGGTTTTCGCCAGGGGTCAGTCGACTGAATTAGGTAGTTCAGTCGATTGGATCGTCTGTTATGGGGTTCAATCGACTGGACCGAGAGGTCAGTCGACTGACCTGTGT
Organism: Heliamphora pulchella; assembly: GCA_032270985.1. Taxonomy (NCBI): domain Eukaryota; kingdom Viridiplantae; phylum Streptophyta; class Magnoliopsida; order Ericales; family Sarraceniaceae; genus Heliamphora; species Heliamphora pulchella. Next base: position 13,028 of record JAULJZ010154754.1, read on the forward strand.
TTTGGGAGAATTTGCGATATTTTAGTAGTACTTTTGGGTCGACTGGGTGGGGGTCCAATCGACTGATGTCCTGTGTGGGGGCATTTTGTTGTTTTGGTGGTTGCATTGTGGATTTTCAGTCGATTGAATTATGAGGTTCGATCGACTGGCTCTCCTCTTGTGGCTTTTCGGTTGATGAATTATGGGGTTTTGTTGACTAGATCCTTGAAGAGGGGTGTGAGTCATTTCTTGTTGAAGGTTGGTCGTGTTGTGGCCTTGGGGGTCGTGTGGTGGCCTCGGGAGTTGCTCGGGTTTTGTTATCATCCTCGGGATTGACGTGCATGGTTAGATGCGGGGTGTTGGTGCACAGTTACCTGCGTGATGGTTGGTGCATCGCTGGGTGCGGTACGTGTTGGGTCTGGCTTTCTTTTCTAAAAAGGAGTTCGATAGATGTTAACTTTGGTTAACAATGCATGTGTGTGTGCGTAGAAATCGGAAGGATGAAAAATCGATCCGAACGATGCATCAGTGTGTAAGTATTTGAAGGACGGAAAAGAGGTCCTGAAGAGGCATGTGTTGTGTGTGTTGCACGTGGTGCGTTGTACGTGATGCATGTGTTGCGTCGTGTAGGTGGCGTGTGTCGCGTGAGTTACATGTCTTTCATAGGTTAACTCTTGTTAACTGTGTAGTAGATGGGGATGTGGTCCTTCTGTAAAAGTCTGAGAACTTCCTTGTGTTAGGTGTATATCACCGTGTTATTGTAGAACTATTGTTGGGGTTTATGAGAGTCAATATAGATATGTATACCTGTGCTACATATATATACCTATTATCTTTGAGGCTCGTAGGAGTCGATCTTTGCATGTGAAGTATTGTAGCATATTCGTATGTATACAAAACCATTTTCAAACTGTTTTCAAGACTCTTGTGAGTTAAGTTATAAAATTGTTTTCAAACTTGTTTTGAGGCTCGGGCGAGTCATAGCATACATATTACTCTGTTAGCATGTTTAGCTTCTATTTTATGTTTGTGTAGTTTCTTTAAGCTCTAGTTCATAGTGTAGAATTTGAAATATTTTTTAAGAACCGGTCATGTAGGTTGATTCGGAGGTGCCAGTGGGGCGAAAGATTTGTAATCTTCTTTTTGTTTCTTTTGGACCATGTATGTTTATATGTTTCCGGTATTGGAACCGTATTTCGTAAGCTTTTGGACGAGTATATAAAATGCATGTATGCTTTTATTCGATAGTGTAACATTAGGTTGGATGTTATGTATGGTTGTTTGTAGGTGTTTTACGTGGCCTGTAGTTTGAGGCGTGACACCACCGGTTTGACCTCTTGTACGTGTCAGATGACAAGGCTACCCGGTTAGTCCTTAACGCAAGCAACTTCGTTGAAACGCTTCTTTACCCTAATAGCAGCCTCCCCAAGAAGCAAGTCCACCGCGTGACCCTCCGACTCGGCTATCAAAATTTGACCCACGTGGTGGTTGTTGAGTCAACGAAAGAAAATGAGTTTCTACTCCAAATTAGTTCCTCCACAATGGAAGAAATTGAAGTTGTCAACCTTGCCATGTTAAGGGCAGCGCAAAAAAGGAATGGCATTTGTTTGGCTTTACGATAATGCCCCTAATTTTCTAATCAATGGCATAGCTGAGTACATAACCAGCTCAGCCGGATAGGGTCTAGTGTCAAGTTCTTACGGCGGCGATTGGTGGCCGAAATCTAACAAGATTTGCTAGATGGATGGAAACCCTGCAGCCGAGGAACATTTCTTGAATTATTGCGAGGAGCACAGGAGGGGGTTCATCCTATAGTTGAACCAAGCTATGAGATGTTGTTGGCACAATCGGATAGTGGACGATGCACTAGGCATGCCAGCTCAGCATCTGTGTGCCTCGTACACTTCTCAGAACTGAGTACCGGATAGAATCATTGGAATATAATTCAACAAAATTATCACAAAATTTCAGTGTTGTCACATTGCACACGCATACTTTGCAATTATTTAAAACTCTACACATACCTTCATTGTAAAAAATTGACGAGGGTAAAATGTAATTAAATTTTTTTAATAATTGCAATCGTGGCCTTAAATCGAATAATGACTTATTTATTTATTTTATATTATTTGATTGTTTAAAGTAATTTCTTATTTTTTTATCACAATTTGTTTTTATTATTAAAAATTTCTGACACCAATACGAACTGAAAAATTAAGAAGTTTAGACCAATAAATTTAAAAAGTTAAAACAAATAGAATAAATAAATAACTTAAATTTTTATTTACTTATTTTGTCTTTAAAAAGAATCGAGAAAGTAAAATATTGTAATGAAAAAAATCCAAAATATACAAATATGCTAAATATTTCAATTTTATACCAAACGAGCCCTACTTAATTTTTGTCAGTGAATGATAAACCTTGTGGTGCAACAGTCTAAGAAGAACCAAATATTCTAATGGATTATTAATATTTTTTGTCGTCTTAGGTAAAATCACAACATAGGATTCATGTAACGACCCGGTGCAGACCCTAGCTGTAACAACCATATTAATAACGGCCCATGTATAACCCTGCTCAGACCCTAGTGTTAGTGACGAATAGTTCACGAGACCATAGAACACAGAAGTAGTTCAAAACCCTAACTCGAACCAAAAATCCTAAGTTCGGCTTGGAAATCCTAAAAATGTCCAAAACTCAGGCAATAAAACCCTTGTACCCGGAGAATCTTCTAACATTCTAAATGAGGTAAATATCATGAAATAATGAATTAAAAATCAAAAATCTTCATAAATAGGGTAAAATGACCCTTTTGCCCCTAGTACAGCAAAAAGCCTTAAAAATCTAAATTTGACATATGGATATCCTAAATCAAGGATATAAGTACAATTTGTAGTAAAAGACAAAATAACATCAAAAATTCAAAAAATGCCCCTTAGTGGCCGACCACCTTGGGAACTGTGCCAAAAAGTGGCTTTTTTACTTCTTTTTACCTTTAAATGATGAAGAATGTATTAAATAAAACATTATGATGATCCCAAACTTGTTGAACAAGTAATATACCTAATAATATAGTGTTATAAGTCAACAAAAGCAAACAAATTATTATTGAAGTTCATACATAACAAAATAAGTCAAAAAGTTTTATATTGTCAAAATAACTTAATTTGACTTAAAAGACTACATCAATTTAATCAATTGCTATGAAAACTATAATAATACATAGAAATACTATATTTCTCATAAACATATTAATATAATAGGTTTCAGTAGGAAAAAACACCAGAAAGATGCATCAAATTAACTTTTAATGCATTTTCTTGCACAATATAGGCACGAAAATCGAGGAAAATCCTTTGATTGATGGGGGATCAGATTTTTGTCCCCCAAACTGATCCCTAGCTGTGTTTAGATTCCCAAAAATCAGAAATTTTCCCCTCAAAGCATGAACTACATTTAATGAGCCCATGTGAAGTGGAGAAAAGTACAAAAAAATTAATTATGGTGTTTCCTAAAGCCTTGCCTATATATACAAGCCAAACACCTTCTTCCCCTTGAATATTTCGGTGGAGAGAGAGGTAGGAAACCAAATTCAAAGTGTTCTTGAGAGCCTGGGTGAGTTTGAGAGAAGAAAGAAGGGAAGGAAGAAGGAAGGTACCAAGAAAAAGGTCTTTGGAGACCATGGTTTTAAAGCTAAGTCCTAATCCATCCTCCACCATCTTTTGATCTCCAAAAAATGTAAGTAAAATCTCTAAACCTTGTATCTAATATCCCTCAAAACATCCCCCCAACACACCCCTTAAGCCTCTCAAAAATCGAGAACCAAAATCAAACTGAAAATGCGTTGTAGTTGGAAACCTATGGGCTGTTTTGATTATGAATGATATGAGATGTTGTTGTATGTTGTTATCTTTGAGTTTGATGATCTCTAAGTGTGCTGGAGCCTTGATATTAAAGTTAAAATCACAAGCATGCAACGAAATGGAACAAAAACATGACATGACATAAGCAGAGGACTTAAACCCTAAGAGACTTGATTTTCTAGAACTTTGATGTTTCTGCTCTGAGAATTGAAATGTCATAACTCAATGTAAACAATTGATATAAGCATATTTTTGTGTCCAGGTTTATAGTTTTGTGTTATCTTTCATCCAAAGTTGGTTTCAACTTATTTTCATAACCAGAACTCAAGATATTGCAATTTTATCAAAATGTGTCATTTTCTAACCAGTCAACACCACCGACTTGGAAACCCTAGTTTAGAATAAGATCCGAACTTTGGTCAAAACATAAAAGTTGTAGATAACATGTATATCCATCTACCCACCACAAATGGGAACAAAATATCGAGTTTTGATATATCAAAACCCCTTTGAAAATCTCTGTTGATTTTCAGCCCTCAAGAAAACATTCTGTCACATATTTTTATATGGCCCAAAACCCCTATTTTTAGTGATTTATTACAAAAGTGGTCTACATGAACTTTGTATCTAACATATTAATGTAGTAGCTGCCCAAACATCAGACCTTAAAGTCTCTGGATGATACCCCAAAACCATTTTAAACCTTCTATCCAAAACTGGCTCTGCCGAGTTTTGGCGGCTGACAGAACCCACTTTTTAAATTGGGCAAAACATCTAACTTGTAGGGGACTTGTTAAACTAGAACATACTAAAAAATGTGCTCATTTGGACTTCATTTTATACCCCAAAATCGAGAGCAACAGAAGCATAATTTTGGATAAAATCTGGGGTAAGTGCTGAACCGTTTTTGCTTATGGTGAAATGTTCAACCATTTGCCTTAGGATTTGGCCTTGGTGTTAAACATGAGAGTTGTAGAACATATTTTTATCTAAATGGTATTTAAAAATCATAGCTTAATTCCATGTCTAGATACCCCAAAACTTTGTCGCCCCTTTTAATTTAATACTTAATTTTAGCCTTAAAAATTGATAAGTGTGGTTTGAACACCCTTTGTTATGAGACCCGAGCTCTTGCATGATGACTTATTTGAATTAGTTGATTAGTGCTTTTAAGAGAACATGTGATGATTTAGAACCTATGTTATCCTATTTGAATCATATCTTGAAAATTGTAGCTTGTACTTTACATACTTGTACCTTATGCTTTGCGCGTTGTACCATGAATCTTGCCATGTTAATGTCATGCTATAAATTGTTGCACTTGAGATCCATATTTCACATAATGGGCATTGTCACTTGCATCTTGGCATATTAGAGTCCATCTGTGTTAACCATTGTGGGGGTGTTGACAATGGGCCATGTGTGTCTTGAGTCGTGTTATGTCCTGACCCGTGTCACGTTTTGAGCTGAACTACTGCTGTACGCCGTAGTGATTGGGAACGCTGATGTACGGGAACCTAACGTACGGGAATGTAATGGTACCATTCAGATTGCTGTGTCGAGTATGGATAGCTTTGGGCCATGTATGTCCTGAGCCGTGTTACGCCTTAAGCCGTATCACGTCTTGAGCCGAACTATCACTATATGCCGTAGTGATCGGGAACGTTGATGTACAAGAACCTAACGTATGGGAGCATAATGGTGGCATTTGGATTACTGTATTGGATATGTTAATTTTAGGCCATGTATGTCATGAGCCGTGTTACATCCTGAGCCGTATCACGTCTTGAGCCGAGCTGTCGCTATATGCCGTAGTGATCGGGAACGTTGATGTACGGGAATCTAATGTACGGGAGCATAATGGTGCCACTCAGAATTCGATTGGTTGATTTATAATCGGGATGGGTTATGTTGAGTTGTCTTTCATGATTTTATGTCTAGGGCGTCCCTGGTTGCCATTTTTTGAAAATATTTTGCAATGTGTTCCCCTTGTACACCCTGGGTGCGTCCCCGGTGTTTGAAATGGTTTTACGGATATTATTGGGCACCATGGGTTCGTCACTAGCATTCTGATTTTGATAGTTTGGATTTTTGGGTAAGTCGGAGAGAGCCTAATTCGGCTGACCTAATCCCACTGCGGTGGTAATTTGGAGAGAGCCCAATTATGGCTGTCCTAAATCCCTAATCCTGATACTTTTCTTCGGGTAAGTTAGAGAGAGCCTAATTTGGCTGACCTAATCTCACTACGGTGGTAATTCAGAGAAAGCCCAATTATGGTTGTCCTAAACCCCTCATTTTGGTACTCTGGTGTTTCCCGGCGTGGAATTCCTGTAATTATCTGGGTGCATATTGGTTGGGCATCTGCATTTTATATACGACACCTTATATACGCATGCTTATTTACTTGTCTGCTATCCTGTCATAAATTTGTCTGTCTCCTTGACTATAAACTATACTGGGTGTTATATTGTATGTGTTGCGGTGAATTTTGTGCCATGAGATTAGTTAGAAGGTTAGAGTACTTTCCTTCTGGGCCTTGGCTCATGGCATTCGTGCCACAGGTGAGGATGAGTTCTTGGAGGAAGTCAACCCTGAGGGAGAAGAAAAGTTGGAAGAACAAGGTGAATTCCAAGAGCACACGAATCCAGCTAATACATTCTGAGGAGTTGAAGCTTCTGCTTTCGTTTTTATATTTAGATTTCTCGTGTTTAGTGTAATTCTTGAAATTTTTTGGTGGAATTGTAACACTTATGTACTTTTGAACGGTTCAGAACTCATTTATGATGTAATAACTAACGTATGTAAATATTAATGAATGGCTAGAATATCCTTCTATTTATATTTATGTATGTCCCGACGTGCCCGGAGAACGGGGCGTCACAATTCATGTACTTAACTTTAAGCATTTTGGATAAGGATTTATTGAATTAATTAGAGTTATGAACTAACTTTAAAGCTTAAGTTTACGTAATTCCTTCATTACTTCAACGGATGCATACTCAAGAAGACAGTGCCATATATATGAAACCTATCATTTTAACATGCTAAAGGGTTTATTCTAAGGCTTATGACTAAGGCCCTATTCGATAAGAGTTTTCGTTCTTGGACTAGACTACTAATCGGTACGTAAAAGTGCCGATCAAATCTTACAAAATATGTTTTTTTAAGTCTCAATTATGTGTTTCTTTATATATTTTAGTAGTGTTTCAGTGTTAGTTTCGAAAGAAGCAAGATGGTGGAAAAATTGGCTAAAATGGATCAAAATCTATAAAAGGTCAATAATTCAAACATGGAAGTCAAATGATCAAAATAGGATAGTTTCGATTAGATCCTAGGACCCGAAGACCCAGCACTATGAGTGGTAATACCTCGAAGTTCAAGAAATTTGGTAAAAATGTTCAACGGTGAAGAAAATAAAGTTTCAAAAGAAGTTCGGCAAAAAAATATGCAAAAAATGAGTGAAAAAATTGGCATACCTTCACTATTTTGCTCATAACTTTTGGTGCAAAAGGAATTTTGATATGAGGCTAGAACCATTGGAAAGTAAACTTTTGGGGCTTCAATTTGAATACAAGAATGACCCTATTTGGAGTTCGGATGAAAGAGTTATGATAGTTTGAAATCGAGACAACAGCGTAGTTGCATTTTTGCAAAATTTCATCCGGGAAAAAATATGGGCGTCCAGATAAAAATTAACCAAAATGATATTTGCATCCGAACAAAAATATGGGCGTCTAGATGAAAATTGACCAGAATGATTTGCGTCTGGCCGAAAAAGCTACTGTTGAAAAAGCGTTCAGACAGAACGGGAAGCGTCTGAATGGAACGGGACAGACAGAATTTGATTGAAACACTAAAACAATGGGCGTGGATCATCTTTATAAATACAAAGCTTGGGAAAATCATTCAATAACTTATAAATTTTCAAATATCAGATTGAAGACTCATCAAGAAACAAATGTGGAGGCTCAGAAAGTGATGGGAAGACGAAGATGAAAACGGAGGCTCGGGAACTAGTTCTTCTTTAACTCTTTATGGATTCGAGCCGAAACATGATTGACTGATCTTCTTTTTCCTAGGGGATGATGAGCCCCTAATCGGTATTTTAGTATTAGTTTAGATTTATATTTCTTTTCTATTCAGATTTAATTCGTTGTATGATTTTGAGACGTTGATGCTTGATCAACGGGATTTTAATTTGATTATCTAGTTTTCGTTTTTTACTTTTTGTGATTATAATAACAAGATCATGCAACTGTTATATGTTCTTGTTCTTATTCAAACGTGAGATATCTTATGTTCGGATAGGATGGGTCGTGCCGGAATCACTCGGATGATGCGTGCTATGTCTAAGATGGGATATGCCGAGTTTAGATTCGACCTTATCCTCTTACTAATCCGTATCAGTCTTGTAATTATAACTGGATTGAATTAAATCGAATGAATGAAACAGAATCTGAATGAAACTAAAATACTGGCTAGGGTAGATTCAAACTTTAGAAATGTTGATTATCTTTTAGATTTTGAATAGTTTTTATTATTTTATTTTAATCAAATCAACCATATTTTATAATCTCAATCAAATTCTATTTCAAATTAATTTTAGATATTAATTTGATAATATCGTAACACAGCTTATTTGTCCCCATTTGATCAATACCTGAACTTAACCACTATTCTACCAAATAGTAGTTAATTTTAAAATTTTAAATATTTATTTTTGTACAGTACGACAACAAACCAAGTTCTGGTGCCATTGCCAGGGACAAAAAGCACGGTTTCGTATTTTCAGAATAGTTCTAATTTTAATTTATTTTTTAGGATTTTTTTTGATAATTTAGGATTTTCGTATAATTTTTTTAATTACTTTTCTGTTAATTAACTTCAGGTTGCTCGGTGTTGAAGGAAGTCCAGTGCAAGTACTGAATTCTTACCAAAGCACTATAAATTTTTATTAATTTTTAAGTAATAAAAAAATATAAATAAATAATCAAAAAATTTTATTCTTATCCCCAATCCCTTATCCTTTTCCCAATTTCTTAAATTCCTCAAATTCCGCATCCATATTCCTATCCTATCCAGCACTCTCCCTATTTTTTAGTTATTTTCTCTTCTTCTTTTTTATTATTATTATTATTATTACTATTATTACTATTATTATCTTTTTAGTTAAAAAAAATAGACACTTGTTTATCTTGTAACCTCATCCCACCTAGTAACTCCACTCTTATTTTGGAGAATTTTGTTTTATCATCATTCCTATTGGTCCTTCATCTTTATCCACCACCAACCCTCATTCCTATATCTTTTTTGTAGTTTTTATTTTTTTCTATTCTTATTACTGTTTTTATTATTTATATTATTAGTTTTATTATTCTAATTATTATTATTACTAGTATTAGAAAAGGATAAAGGAGTATATATATATATATATATATATATATATATATACTGGTGCATATATAGATATACACTAGTGCATGCAAGATGTCCCCAATTAAGACCAATAAATATTATATTTAAGTAATATAAGAACATTATAATGAGCTCTAATTGAAAACCACCAATTAGAAGAAAGAGCATTTACCCTCTATTTAATCCTCAAAAAATCAATTACAAAACCACTACATAATAATGTATTAGATTTGTAATTAGATTCAATATATTAAATTAAAAGATATTTGTAACTAACAATTAATTAAATAATAATTAGCCACATTAATATATATAATAATTGAAATCTTTTTTTATTTTGAAATAAATAAGTTAATTTTATATTAAAATTATAACAATTTTTGGAGTCAATTTCTCATTCACCCATTAATAGTTTTGAAAGCCACAAAACCAATAATTACACTACTCAAGAAGATTAACATATTAAGACTTGGAATCATTAAAAAAGATAAATCTAATACAAAAATATTTAACTTCAAATTTTGCTAAAATCATGGTCAAAATCCACTTTTTTCCCAACAAAACAATGGTAAACAAAAATATATGATAATGAAGGGAATATTTTTTTCTTTAGGTTCACTATCATTTTTCTTTTTCTTAATATGATTTTTTACAAATTCAAAATTTAAACACAGTTATAATAAATAGAAGTGCCAATTTCGCCATTACAATCTTGACAAGTTTCGTGAAAATTTCTGTTTTATTTCTCCCCTTAAAATGCCCTCATCACATTATTCTCTGTTTGGGATAAATTTGGAGATTTTGGTTTTTTAAGTGTTTTTATCTTTTCGATTTTTGTAAAGTTTTTCAGAAGCTCTCGATGTAAGGAATTGGAAAATAAATATTTTTTGATAAAAAGAGAAAAAAAAACATTCACTAAAAATAAAAAATAAGCAACATAAAACATGGCTTGTTGATTTATTGTGACTTATTTTATTTTTTTATTTTTTTATATTTTGGTCATTTTTTTTTTTTCAGCTCATCTTGATAAATACCAAATAATAAAGAATAAATATATTTTTACAATTATAGAATCAACTTTATTATATATAAAAGTAAAAAATTCAATAATCTTTAAATAATAAATAAATTTGATTACAAAAGTACATTCAAAAATTGTGCCCATTAAAAACACAGGTACGTACAATTCCTTAATATTATAGGATGCACCCATCGAAGTGGCATTTTTTAAGACATTCTTGTACTTCGTCCTCTCTTTTACCTTCTTTAAACATATCTGAATTTATGTTTACCAAAATTTATATTCAAGTCAATCACCATTCTTTCCGCCGGCAAGAAGAATTTAATAAATTGAAGACAAAAAATAGAGATCTACATGTATGCATAAGGAGAATATTATTCGGTAGTATCTAAACAATATCATACATTATTGCTTACATGGCGTTTATATTTCTTTCAACTTTGTGCACTAAGTTTTCTTGTATGTGAGATTTGCAAAAAAGGCAAACTATAATAGATTTATAATATGTAATTTTATTTTACATTCACATAGTGATTATATTTACTAATAAAAATATTTTAAATTAAATAACATTATTTCACTTTTATTGAATAAATAAAAAAATTTTTATACTTAATATATATTAAATATTTTTATTAATCAAAAAAATGTAGGCAATGCATACATACGTAGAAAGAGAAAGAGAAGTTGACTGTGGGCCTCTGGCTAGGCTGGAGAAGTTGATGGTCTATCCGAAGTTCCAAACAAAATGATCACACTTCATTATTTTGTGTTTGTGCTAAAAAATTATCTTGTCCTAGCTCATTTCCCAAACTCTCCCATGGAGGACCACCACCTCCTCTGTCCCCTCTTACCCACCTCCGCTGTTGCCGCCACAGTTGATATCACGGTCACCACCAACGCCGAAGACCCCTCACCCAATTCCAAAACGATTCAGCTCCGGTTGTTATTCGTCGCCGTCGTCGGAATCCTCTCCATGTGGGCAAACCATGAAGCCTCCAAAGGTTTCAGAATCGACGTCGAAAACACCGCTGCCGACTCTGCCAGCGCTAGCCGCCGGTTCAACCTCTTGTACGTGTCAAATGACAAGGCTACCCGGTTAGTCCTTAACGCAAGCAACTTCGTTGAAATGCTTCTTTACCCTAATAGCAGCCTCCCCAAGAAGCAAGTCAACCACGTGACCCTCCGGCTCGGCTGTCGGAATCTGTCCCACGTGGTGGTTGTTGAGTCCACCAAAGAAGATGAGTTTTCGCTCCAAATTAGTTCCTCCACAATGGAAGAAATTGAATTTGTCGACCTTGCCATGCTAAGGGCAGTGCAAAAAGGAATGGCATTTGTTTGGCTTTACAATAATGCCCCTAATTTTCTAATCAATGGCATGGCTGAGTACATAACCAGCTCAGCTGGATTGGGTCCGTTGTCAGGTTCCTACAGCGGCGATCGGCGGCCGGAATCTGGCAACATTTGCTGGATGGATGGAAACCCTGCGGCCGTAGCACATTTCTTGAATTTTTGCGAGGAGCACAGGAGGGGGTTCATCCAACGGTTGAACCAAGCTATGAGATGTTGTTGGCACGATCGGATGGTGGACGATGCGCTAGGCATGCCAGCTCAGCATCTGTGTGCCTCGTACACGTCTCAAAACTGAGTACCGAATAGAATCATTGGAATATAATTCAACAAAATTGTCACAAAATTTTAGTGTTGCCGTATTGCACACGTATACTTTGCAATTATTTAAAACTCTACACATACCTTCATTGTAAAAAATTGACGAGCATAAAGTGTAACTAAATTTTTTAATAATTGAAATCGTGGCTTCAATTTGAATAATGTCTTATTTATTTATATTATATTGTTTGTCTTTTTAAAGTATTTTCTCATCTTTTTATCATGATTTGTTTTTATTATTAAAATTTCTTGCCAACGATACGAACTAAAAAAATAAAAAATTTAGACCAATAAATTAAAAAAGTTTAAACAAATAGAATAAATTAATAAATTAAATTTGTATTTACTTATTTTGCCATTAAGAAGAATCGAGAAAGTAAAATATTGTAATGAAAAAAATAAAAAATATACAAATATGATAAATATTTCAATTTTATCCCAAACGAGCCCTACTTAATTTTTGTCAGGGAATGCTCAGATATCTACCATTCTGTTTAACAATATAAATTGTTTTTTTTTATCCAAAGAATATAAATTGTTTATTATAATAACAAATTATGAAATTGTTATATGTTTTTGTTCTTATCTAAACGTGAGATATCTTATACTCGGATAGAATGGATCGTGTCGGAATCACTCGGACGCTGCGTGCCACGTTTAAGATAGGATATGCCGAATTTGGATTCGATCTTATACTCTTGCTAATTCGTGTCAGTCTTGTAACCGTGATCGAATTGAATTGAATCGAATGAATGAAATAAAATATAAATGAAACTAAAATACTGGCCTGCGTAAATTCAAATTTAGGAATTTTAATTATTTTTAAGATTTAGAATAGTTTTTATTATTTTATTTTATTCAAATCAAATCATATTTTATAATCTCAATCAAATACCATTTTAAATTAATTTTATATATTAATCTGAGAATATCGTAACTTAGTCTATTTGTCCCCGTTAGAACGATAACTGAACTTAACCACTATTCTACCAAAGAATAGTTAATTTTAAAATTTTAAATATTTATTTTAGTACGGTATGACAACGAACTAATTTTTGGTACCGTTGTCGGGGACAAAAGCACGGTTGCGTATTTTCAGAATAGTTCTAATTTTAATTTATTTTTTAGGATTTGTTTTGATAGTTTAGGATTTTCGTATAATTTTTTAATTACTTTTCTATTAATTAATTGCAGGTTGCTCGACGTTGAAGGAAGTTCGGTGCGAATGCTGAATTCTTACAAAAGCACTGTAGTTTTTATTAATTTTTAAGTAATAAAAAAATAATAGTAAAAAATCAAAATTTTTTATTCTTATCCGCAATCCCTTATATATCCTTATCCCAAATCTCCAAATTCCTCAAATTCCTCATCCATATCCATATCCTATTCAGCATCCTCCCTATTTTTTAGTTATTTCTTCTTCTTCTTCTTCTTCTTCTTCTTTATTATTATTATTATTATTATTATTATTTATCTTTCTAATTTAAAAAAATAAAAACTTGTTTATTTTGAAACATCATTCCACCTAGCAACTCCACCCCTATTTTGAGGGATTTTTCTTTATCCTTATTCATATTACTCTTTCATCCTTATCCACCACCAACCCTGTGAGGGCCTGACTTTTAGGTACCTTATTAGCGACGATAAAATAATTAATTAAATTATCACGTAATTAAATTCCTAACAAGCTAAACCCTAGAATGCAAAGCGATCTCCCTACTCAAAGAGTTATGTTAATTAAAAAGGGTGATTAAAAGATTAAATTAGGAAACATTAAGGTAAATAGATACATCTTTCTAGAAAGACTTAATTTAGCTTATGTTTCACCACAATCGAAATCAAACCTAACAAATTTAATTCTAAACTATAAAAATAATGTACTTACCTCAAAATTAATAAATTAAGTACTGTGGTAAATTTCTTATTAAGAATGTACTCTAGACCCAAACTAGCTTAAAATAAATAATAATAATAATAATAATAATAATAATGAAGATGATGATGATGATAAAATATCAATTTAAATGAATAAATAACTTAACATAAAAAGTTAGAATAAAGTTTCTACTAAGCATGTCATTAATTGCTACAATAGAAAAATAATTGAATTAAATCGTAACATAAAGTCATTTTTCGAAGTTTAAAAATTTTCCTACAATTCTGCCTTCATAATAATTCATAGAACAATATTAAAAGCTTATGCTAAATTTTTGGAATTTTTCTAACATTAAAAATTTTACAATAAAAATTCACGATGTAGTAAAAGCACTCAAAATAATACAAACCAAATAAGTGGTTGGAAAAGAAAAAAAAATCCGCAAAGTAGGTGCCGAAGGAGGCGCCTAAGAAAACAAAAAGAGAAAGTAGGTGCTTGCGCCGAAAATTAAGAAAAAAAGGGAGGACGGCGCACGCTAGAAGGAAAATTCGCTGGAAGGAATAGGAAATTTCCCAGTATAAATAGGCGTCCAACCCAATTTATTTTGAAACGATTCAGTGTGAGCCACCACCGTCGATCTATCGCCACTGTTCACCTCTATTTCGCCTATGATCGTCGGCGCTACTATCGTCGGTAAGTTCCGGCGACCCTCTCCATATCTTTTTTCGATTCCCGTCCTTCTCTCTCCCCCCCCCTCTCTCTCTCTCTCTCTCTATATATATATATATATTACAAAATAGAGCGATTTTATATGACATATCATATTTTTGATTCAATAGTTGATGAGGGAGATTAGGTTCCGATCAAAGCCACGTGAAGCACACGCGGAAGGCCGTACAGTGCAACAGTCCATTTCATCACGGCACATGCCTCGGCCTATCCATATTAGCTCGGGCAATAATCTGAGCTATACAGCAGTATGTTCGGCTTTGGGGACCTCAAGACGTAAGGTCTGAGTTCAGGGAGAGTTCGGCCCCCAACTCCCGAAAGCATAGTGATCGGCACTATTATGACGAATGCTCGGCATTCATAACCGAGCAAGGAGAGCTGCCTGAACCTTGGGTCGAGCTAGGTGGTTGAATTTTAGGATCATATCCCACGATACGCGTATCAGAAATGTAATATGATGATAAGAGATCAGCTGTAAATAGGTCAACCCAAGGGCTAGGACATCGAATAGGGATGGCTTAACCCTAGCCCAGGCTAGGTCGAGAGCTGATGGACAGCTTGACATGACAAAGGGTACTTGTAGAAAGATCTTGCAGAAATATCTAATGATTGCCTTGATAAGTCACCATCAAGACATTAATTGTTATGCATTGATCAGAGAGAAGAAGTACAACCTGACCTACTCGGGTCAGGTCGGACTTCACAGACGGGTCAAGTATATTTCTCCTTATAAATTGCCACCAAATTAGAAGATACAGGTATGCTCTCTTTTATTAAGCCAAAACTCTGCTAAAATTCTCTCTCAAGTTCTTCTTTCTCTCTCAAACCCCTTGCTTGACTTAATCGTCGGAGGGTCCACCGGTATAAAGCCATCGACGGGCATCTCACCACTTTCTTGTGCAGGCAAATACGTGGCGTTCACCCCTGACATCTCAACCAGCTTGAACGTGACCAGTAGATCCAAATCTTGATCCTCTACAATTTGGCGCCGCCTGTGGGAATATCCAGAACATCTCCATGGCTAGTCGAGAAAACCACGATCATGAAGAGCTGAGAGAGCCACGCGTACCACACGCAAAAGCATCACATGCAACACACCGAAGAAGAGGACACCCTGTGCCCTTTGAAGTACACGTTGTTAGAACAAGGCAACCCAAGAGAGGGGTGAATTGGGTTTCTTTATAAAAAATAACGATTAAAATCTTTTTCTGAAAAAACCTTTTGATTCTTTATATTACCAGACAATTATATATTCAAAAGAGTATTTAAGCAAAAATCA
>JAULJZ010154774.1:0-12727 GCA_032270985.1 Heliamphora pulchella
AATAAACTTATAATAATAAACTAGTAAATAAAACTAAACCTTCTAAATTGTTTTTTTAATAACAAAAAAAATTATATTTTTAAAAAAATAAAAAAAAAACATTGTAAACTATTTTTCTTTTAATAACAAAGAAAATTATATTTTTTATTTTTCATAAAAAAATGAAATTATAAAAAATAATAAATTTATAATAAATAATAAACTACTAAATTAATAATACATTATAAACTTATAAACTAATATAAACTATAAACTTACAAATTAATAATAAACTTATAGTAAGTAAACAAATAAATTATAAACTTATATAATAAACTAATAAGTTAATAACTAATAATAAACTATAAACTATAAAAAATAATCAACTTATAATAATTAATAAACTAGTAAATTAATAATACATTATAAACTTATAAACTTATAATAATATAAATTATGAACTTACAAATTAATAATAAATTTATAGTAAGTAAACTATTAAACTTCTAATAAATTAATAATATAAAGTTATAAATTATAAACTTGTAAAGTAATAATAACTTATAAACTATAAACTTAAAAGCTAATAAACAAATAAAGTATAAACTTATATAATAAACTAATAAGTTAATAACTTAATAACTAATAATAAATTATAAAAACTAATAAACTTAAATAAACTAATGAATCAATAACACATTATAAACTCATAAACTTATAAACTAATAAAATATAAACTTATAAACTAATAAAATATAACATCATAATAATAAGTAAATAATAAACTAATAAGTATTAAGTAATAACTAATAATAAACTATAAATTTATAACTTATAAACTAATGTTAATATATTAAACACTACTAATAAAATAATAAACCAATATTATATTATAAATTTATAAACTGAACAATTATAAAAGTAATAAAGTTATAAACATATATAACAAATTAAACAAAAAAAAGAAAAAAAACCAAAAAAATCAAAAATCCATCCAAGGTTTGAGCCCGAGACCCTAATCTGAGCTCAATAATCCTAGGACCTAGGTTTATCACTTGACGAAAAAGCCTGACCCAACCTGGTTCGAAGATTTTGTGCAAGTCCGACAGGCCCGGGTTAGGCCAAAATTACACACCTAAGTAGGAGCAAGTCTACTTGCACAGTTATAATGGATAGAATCAATCACAGATGCTTATGTGGCAGTCCAACTCATCAAGTAGGTTCCATCTTTTAAGCCTATGTTTGGTTTAACTTTTTTAAGAAGATTTTTTCTTAAAAGCTTTTAAAAAAGTTAACTAGTTTGACATAAGTTGGCTTTTTTAAAATATATTTTTATATTTATTTTTTTTTATAGAAAAGTTAAAAAATCAAAAAACCTAAAAAATAAGCTAATCCAAACACAAGTTAAGTTCTCTCTTGCTAGTTTTTTGAGAGAACTGGGCTTCCTACTGTGACATAAGTCACAGCAAGGTGCTATGACTCTACTTTTTATTTTAATTAAAATTTTATAATTTAATTGAAATTATTTATTATTTTATATTTGATAAGTAGTTAATTTGTGTAAAAATTCAGGTCAATCGGACATTTTTATTCATATGATTGGTGCATATTCATCTTACATTTTATTTTTAAAATCCAATAAGTCAGTTATTTTATTTGAAAACAAATATACTTCAATCATATACATAGTAATGTCTAATTGACTTATATTTTTATAAAAATTAACTACTCATCAAATCAAAAGACTAGATTGATCTTGAAAGTAAGTTAAACTCTTTAAAATCCTTTCTTCTTACTCAAATCAAAATTCATTCAAATCAATCTAAAAGATAAAATAAGGATCCTATATCAAGAAAGCAAGAGAAAATAAGTTAAAAACAAGATTAGGGATTGTTATGAGCTGTTTTCTTTCAAGTTGTGATTTTGTATGATTTATTTAATGAGAGATTTTGTTTAATTGGTTGGAAATACTTGTAAGAGTTCTTATTTTGTAAGTTATACATGTTACATGTCAAAAATAGAATTAGATCCAAGCCATGCATGAAGGGATAAAAGTTAGATTTTTGAAATTCATTTTTGTTCTAATTTCGTTGCTTGTTGGACTTAACTTTGAAAATTCATAACTAATGCTAGAAAAATTGCCTAATGTTGATTTTTGTGTCCAAAGTAAGATTTGGAAGTTAGCTTTCATTTAAAACAAGTTTCAACTGATTTGGGCTTGTAAAACTCGAGATGTGATTTTTGTACAAATACATGTCAAAATCCGAACCAGTCCTTATTGCAGAGGCAAGAAGTTCATTTTAGAACGAGATTCGAGCTTGGGTTTCATCACGAAAGTTGTAGCTAATATGTTTTTTTGACTACCCTCTAAAATGGGCTTGTTTTGTTGAGTTTGGACTAGCCAAACACCCTTTGTAAGTTTTCGTTCTCGTTTAGGGAATTAAAACCAAATCTGTTTTTTATTTTCGTGAGACCAAAAACTAATTTTATTAATACTTAAATCCTAATATGTTCTTCATAGATATTTGGTAGACTTTAAGACCAAGTTATTGTAAAAATTTGAGAAAGAAAAGAGTTAATTTTGTGCCTCAAATAATTTTTATAATTTCTATTTTCTGTTTTGAAAATCACTACTTTGGATTTTTTAAGGCTGTTCTGACACCTTTCCTTAGGAGGAAAAAATCTTGAATATTTTCTTAAGAACCTCACCAAGTATTCTTCATGGAAGTTTTAGGGGACATCTTAAACTATAATATATTCAAAAATCAAAAATTTTGAAGTTAATTTAGTACCCTAAACATGCTCCGCAAATTAGGTTAAAAGTGTTGAATTATAATAAAATTCACTTAGATTTAAAATATACATTTAATTGGTTAGGCATCATAATAGTTGTACTTTGGGCATAACGATATTTATACCCTATGTGTAATAGTTGTTATACCTTATGCTTCAAATTGATTATACCATGTGCATAAAATGATTGTACATTATTCTAAAGTAGTTGCACCTCATGCTTAAAATGGTTGTACTATGAGTATTGTAGTAGTTACAACTTGGAACATCGTAGGTCATCCGCGTCATACCTTGTGTATTGTGAGTTGTACCTATAACATGGTAAATGGGTATGTCGCTTTGGAGTCGGTAATACCTTTATTTCTTGGCCTAGGACGTACCTGGTGGCGAAATTGTAAGATTTTAGAATATTTTTTCGTCAAACACCCTAGGTTCATCCCTGGTGTAAATTTTGTAACTTTGGAGGGTGAAGCCCTGTTAGACACTAGGGGTACGTCTCTAGTTGTCCTCGGTTTCCTTAGACTTTGGGTTGAACCTGGCGAAGGCATCAAGATTCCTTAAGATGGACACTGCCAGATAAGGCCCATAGTTGGTTAAGGACCCCATACCGTTGTGGTTATATAAAACAGTTACAGCATGTAACAGGGCGAAGTGGCTATTTTTTCACAACGAGGTCTATTGATGGCTTTAGAGTTCAAGTTGTCCAATAAGTCTACTCATTCGATTCCCGGCGTGGAGTTCTGTTGGTTGTAGTTGGGAGTCAGATTTGGTCTCATGCATAACATTCATTATCATATTGTATGAAAATTTAGTTGTTTGTTTAATTGCAATTTAAATTGTTAAGTGCATGTTAAGCTTTTACTGCGGATTGTTGGATTATGTGATGAGTTAAATTAGTAGGATTTTCTAAAGTTTTCTTCTAGGTTTCAGCTCACAGCGTTATGCCATAGGTGAGAAAGAAGAATTTCATAGTCTAGATGGTTTTTTTGAACATGGCGACTACCAGGAGCAGCAGGATTTTGGATTCGCCTGAAGAAAGATTGAATTTTCTCCTTTTGTCAGTTTGGCGTTATAATTTAGTTAATTTTCTATCTCTCTGTTTAAAATAATTTGATGGATGACCATAATAATTATTATCTTATGGTTAACGATGAGGGAACTTTAGTAATTTTAAATGCAGTACTTGAATTAATTATAAATCAATTCGCTAGTATACTCCTTATTAAACATGTATGTATGTGCTAACGTTCCCAGAAGTCAGGGCGTTATACAAACAATATAAACTCATTATCGAATAAGCCCAATAGTTTCAAAAGTCAAATATAAAATTCTCGAAAGCTAAGACAAACCCAAATAAGGTCTAATCCTAGGCGAACATGGTTGAACTTCTAATTTGAGGTACATATTTGAGGCTAAAGAAGTAATTTATATATAATTTCATGGGACTTGTAATATTTGAATTATGTATCTCACCTCCCCTGTGGCACTAGTTATCCCCCAATCCATAAGATCGGGAGTCATTCAAGATAATTAGTTAAACCATTATTTTAGTAAACAAACATAAAATTAAATAGTCCATTGAACTAATAATCCAATCCAATCTTCTAATCCAACACTCTAACCATGACCTACAAGTTCACATGAAGCATTTTGAAAGAAATCCAATCAAGAAGCAACATATTCTTGTTTAAATTTGCACTACATGCACCAGGATACACCTTGTACGTTAATGATATTCAAGTAGGAAGAAAACATTAAGCGAGCTCAATAAAGCTCACGCACAACCATGCGAATAGTGGTGGGTCTCAGCACAAATGTATAGGGGAGATAAAAAAAATATCGGGGTACATGTGTGACCTTTGAGTAGAAAAATAAGATTTGTTTTAAAATTCATGTTGTGGGTGTCGGGTTTCAGTATATTTTTGGTCTTGTAATTATACATTTTACAGTTATAGTGAATTATCTCTCTCACCTGTAGATGTAGGCAGGATGTGCCAAACTACGTAAAATCTTTATGTAATTTTTTTTTGGTGTGTACATGATTGTGCTTCCGTTGCGTTCGAGAATTGGTATTTAAATCCTAACCTAATCTTAACGGTCTCATCCGTTTAGCAACAAACTATAAGACCATCCAATTATAATTGGCACCGGTCCATTCAACTTTCTCCACATGTTTACAAATTGTCTATCGCATAACCCTAATGAGCTACATGTTCCTGTCCCAGCCAAAGTCACCATATACAACTTCCTATCCCTCCCTCTCTCTCTCTTCCTTGATGTACAACATTCCCTCTAGACTAGGCAACTTCCATCACACCACTCATGTGTTCATTATACAAATTTGTGAAGGACTTTCAAAAACATCCCCCATATAAAAGTGTTGAATGAAATTAAAGTAAACTAAAAGCCACCTTCATTGCCACCACCACCTCCAGCATCATCACACCATTTGTTAGGGATATATATACTAAAAATTAATTATTTCTATTTTAATGAGAATCTATATAAGCAATATTTGCACTGTATTATTTATTTAATGTTATGCATAAGTGTATTTTATTCTATATAGTAAATGATATGATATGTAGAGTTTAACTTACACACAGAAGATCATATAATCGATTCTTGTAAAATATAATATTTTATTTACAATCTTATAAGAAATTGGACAGAACATCGGTATAACTGTAGCATAATATTTTAATAGGTCTATGTTGATTATGAGAAATGGTATAGTTTCAACTTACTGTGCTAGTATACTTGGTGTGCATTGAATATGACTATCTTTGGGTAATTGTTTTTATACAGATTGCGTAAAATAATTAATACTTCATAGCTATTATTAGTGGTTATACTCTTATTTTCAAAAATAATTAATAGGCATGTATATTTAGTATTTGTTATTTTGATTCATAAAAAATTGAGATATTTTATAGGTCAATAAGTTCGGTGAATTGAATAACGACAATACATGCATGATGAATATTAATTAATAATAGAATCCACGTCCCGATATAGAAATTGATGATACCCTCTTAAAGAAACTTATAAGTTTTGATTATATCAAACCTTGTAGATGAATTTTGTATTTTAAGGGAAAAGTCTTAAAGAAATTATAAGTGGTCGATTAAATAAAATTATTAGTAATTTAATTTAATCAACAGACATTTGTAATCTTAATGTGGGAAAAATAAATTAGCATTTAATAACATAGAGTTTGAAATTATTTTTTGAGGTAAGATCGAAAGTGTTATTATAATTTTTTAGTGGTATAAATTATTATTTATAGAATTAGAAATTTAATTAGGATTGAATTATGTTTTTCTAATTACATAAGGACTTTAAATCTTATTCACTTCTCAGGTAAATCTTATTCACTTCTCAGGTACCTGCCGTAGCTCATTTAAGTCAGGAATTTGTAGCCTACACTATGTTCGTGATTTAGCAAATGGGAATACAATAGAAGACTTAAGTTGCAACCGAGTTCCTATTCACATGCATCCAGTCGGCAGTTTTTTGTTTGAGTGTTGAGACGGGAGTAAACCAGAGAGATTTCGAAGGTATAATCCTTATTCTGTCGTGTAGGGTTTAATCGGGTTCTTAGTCATTTGGTATAATTTATATGCGCTGTCATTGGTTCATGGGATTTTATTTCCCAATAGTAGGACATAATGGAATGTCTCGGGATGATAAGGTTGACCATGTTGTGTCAATGGGAGATTTAAATTTGGTGAGACAGATTAGGAGAATACTAGCATAAAAGAGCCATTTAGGGCCAAATTGCATGGCCTATTCAGAAGAGTATTTAGCCTTTGAGAAAACTAGTGTAGTCCAACAAGCAAGGGCAAAGATTGGGACTAGTGTAGGTGTTGAACATGAGTCAAAGATCTATAGTGGAAAGAAGAAGTTTCTTGATAGTTATGGGTTTTACAAGTCTTAGAGCCAGTTGCTGCAAAGCCTAAGAAACAACACATGAGAGGCATTAATAGATCCCCAGGTACTATTGACCAAAAATCCTTTTCCACTTTCCATATTTAAAATCTTAATGACTTGATTAAAAGAGAAACGAAGCTAGTTATTGAAACTGTTAAGATAATGGGCTGGAAGTTTGGGGAAGGGGAAGATCAAGCTCTATAGATGGTTATGGACATGGAGGTTCTTGAGGACCACCTGTTGGTAGGTCTGACCAAGTAATGGCTGTCTTCTAAGCAAAGACTCCAGGAGTTAGGTTGTATCTACAATGAGAGTCTTGTCATGAAATGTAAGAGGATTGGAGAGGTTGGAAAAGTGGAGAATGGTAAAGAAATTGAACAAAAGCACGCAAGTCCAGATTATTTTGTTATAGGAAACCAAACGGCAAAAGGTTGACCTGCAGAAAGTTCGATTAATATGGGGCAGAAAGAGTGTGAGTGGTATGTATCTAACTCAGTAGGTCTCCTATGTGTGTGGAATCTTGATTATTTCTCATTAAATGAACTATTTAAGCATAATAATTATATTTTGTTGAAGGGAACCTTGCTAGATGGATTTGGATGTGTGCATGGGTGACGATTTTAATGGGATCAAATGCACCAAGGTGAGTAGAGATTTCAAAGCCTTGATAATTAACCTTCACCTAATTGACACTCCCAAGATAGGAAGAAGGTTCACCTGGTATAATATGCAATCGATGGAAGTTTAATTTGGAGTAGGCTTGATAGGTTCCTTCTTTGTGCCTAGTGGCTTAGCAAGTTTAATGTACAATAATGGGTCTTCTTAGAATCTTTTTGATCATTGCCCTATTCTCTTGTCTAACGAACCAAAAGACTAATGGCTAAAACCTCCCAGGTTTATCAATGCCTGGTTAAGGTGTGCCTTGTTCAAGAAGTTGGTTAAAAAGAGATGGAACTCAACATCTATGGAGGGACTGGGACTATGTTTTGCATAGGAAATTTCAAGAGTTGAAAAAGGATACCAAACAGTGGATTAAGGATGCATTTGGGGATATTCATGCTAATATCAAAGTCATAGAAATATCTTTAGATGAACCGAATTCACTTGAAGAGATTCGATCTTTAAGCAATGATGAACTAAATATCAAGAAGGAGATGAGATTCTTTATGGTGTTGCATAGGACTGAGATTTTATGGAGGCAAAATTTTAAATAGTGTTGGCTGAAGTTAGGGGACAAAAATATTGCTTTCGTCCATATCATGGCCAATAAGAGATTTAATAAGAACTTTTTGACCCGATTTATATTGGAGCTGAGGTTCTGGTGAGTTCATTAGAGATTAAATCTGGAGTAGTGGAACACTTCCCAAGATTTGTAGTGAAGTTTCCAAGGTGAGACCTTTCTAAAATAGGGGAAGAAACTTACAAAGCAATTTACTCCTGTGGTGACAACAAAGCTTTTGGGCTAGATGGTTTTAACTTTGAGTTCATGAAGAAGTTCTGGCCAATAATTAAGAAGGATATAGTCACTTTTATGGATGATTCTCATAGCAATGGGAAGATCTTAAAAGGACTAAATTTAGTCTTTTTTACGCTAATTTCCAAGGTTGAATGTTCCCAATCTCTACTTGAATATAAGCCTATCGGATTGGTGGGCTTCATATACATGATCTTGGCTAAAGTTTTAGATGCTAGCCTCAAACAAATTGTTAATGTGCTCATTGATGGAAAACATACTACCTTCATCGACGGAAGACATATTGTTGATGTGGTACTTATAGTGAATGAGATTATAGATGAATGGAAGAGGAAGAAGAAAAAGGGTCTCATTCTCAAACTAGATTGGAAGTTCCTACTTTGTATGTTATAAAAGATGGGTTTTGGAGAGAAATGGTGCAAATGGATTAAAGGATGTCTATTTTCATCTTCGTTATCTATTATAGTGAATGGATCTCCTTCTTAGCAGTTTACAATGGAGAAGTGCATTAAGCCATGGGATCTTCTACTTCCTTTCCTCTTTATATTGTTGTAGAATACCTCAACATCATGTTAGAAAAGGTTAAGCAATAAAGTCTACTCCATGGAGCAGTGATTGGATCAAATGGATTATATATCTCTCACCTCTAATTTGTAGATAATATGATTTTGTTTTGTAGGCCCCTCTATGGGAATGAATCTAAGGATCACTAAGTTTTGGGGAACCGGTGATTGGCAGATTTAATATAAGTTGAAGTCTTGGAAACAAAAACACATCTCCATGGCTGGGAGGCTACACCTTATCTAATCACCCATTCTATTACCTATCCCTATATAGGATGCCCAAGAAAATATCTAAATTCTTAGATAAGCTTTAGAGAAGATTCTTGTGGGGTGCCAATGATCTATAGAAGAAGGTTCATCTTGCAAAGTGGGAAAGGTTAACTTTATCCAAGAAGTTTGGGTAGTTGGCAGATTTGAAAGTAAGGAATTTTGCTATTTTATTGAAGCGGTGGTGTAGATTTAGAGTGGAGAAGGGAGGTCTTTATAAAAGGGTGTGAGATGGGGTGCCACAATATCCACAACTTAAATGCGTGATACCCTCATCTCGTGGTCCACGTTATTCTCTTGGTTGGGATATGGATAGCAGCTCATTAGCGGACATAGAGTAGCTCATAAACGTATATAAGGTATACAATCTCGGGGACTCTACTCTCTTTGGAGCCTCTACTTCTCTATCTATAACACCATAGAGTCCTATCTGGGAACCAAGGTTGTCTCTAATACTATTTGTAACGACTTAAGTAGATTATTGACCCAATAACTTAAATAAAGAGCGTAATAATACGGCCTAAAATGCTTAAACCCAAGTTATTAGTAGTTGTCCATAAGTTCTTTTATCTATTAGACTTAATTTATTTCTCCCACTGATGTGGGATAGGGTATCATAGATATAGCTTGTTCAAATTAGGGTATCTATAGATGGAGGTTTCTGTGTTGTCTTCTTTGGTTTGCTTGGTGTTTGGTTTTGTTTGATAGTCTTTTCACTTTTGTTTCAGTTGATTGGCTTCTTGCTAGCTTCTTGTGTTCTTTGGCCTTTACTAGTAGCATGTTTGAGGTAACTTGATAGGCTATTGCAAACAGGTCAAGGTTGGCTCTGAATATAAGCCAATTTGGAAGACCGTTAGGGCTTCAATTAAACCATCTAGGGCTTCAATGAAACCAGCTAGGGCTTCAATTGAACGCAGGGGAGCCCGTTCCTCTCAACAAGATATCGCCTCGTTTAAGAACTTGTCAACGACGATCGAAGAAAACTATGGTTCGTCGCAAGAAAATTGTGGTTTGTCGATTAAATTTTGAACATACACGAAGAACTAAAACCTATAGGGGTTTCAGATTGACGATTGAAGGCTTTGGGTTGACGATTAAAGTTTTAGGTTGTTGATTAGAGGTCTCAGGTTAGTGATTAAAGGTTTGGGTTACTAATCAAAGGTTTTGGATTGCCATTTGAAGGTTTGGAGTTTTTTATTCTTCTTCTCTTACCACGATTCCATGTTAAATCTCTCTCTCTCTTTCTCTTTACATCTACCAAAACTAGTTAGTTTTGTTTGGAAAGAAGTGAATAGTATAGTTACCGAGATGGAGGAAGATCAGCTTCGTACGATATTTGTGCATAACTTACCACTGGAGACGTACATTAGTTAGTTGAGGGGCATATTAACCAAATGCAAGAAGGTGATAGACACATTTGTTCCTTTGAAATGCAGAAGGTCAAGATATATATGGCTTGGGTTTGTAAGATTCCAATAGATTAAAGAGGCAAACAGGACCATTCAAAAGTAAGATGAAGCATGGCTTGGGTGTTTCGAGCTAAAGGTCTCATAAGCTATTTATGGGAAGGATAACAAAGGGTGGTGCATGAAGATCACTTGAGGCAAGATTAAACTTACAAGGAACCAATCATAGTAATAAAAGAGGAAGAGTGGTTAAAGGCTTGCATTCTTGGTATAGCCAAAGATTGGAGGACGGTGCATGGCATTGAGGAAGCCATGAGAAGGGAGCACATATTGTATATCTCTGTGAAACCATTGGGAGGTAGTAAGGTCTTGCTACAATTTTTATTAGTTGAGGATAAATTGGTCTATTGTGAAGGAGCAAAAGATTGGTTAGAGACATGGTTTGAAGTGCTATACGATTGGAGTTATAAGGAATCCAATACGACGAGGAGAGTCGGGTTAAGTGTCGAAGGAGTTCCCTTTAACGCCTTGAATGACAACACTTTCAGGAGGACTGGGGAAAAATTTGGAAATGTTTTCTTTGTTGATTCTAACACATCTTCGAAAAAATACTTGGAATAAGGTCAAGTGCTGATATCCACAGAGGTGACAAAAATGATAGATGATCTATATCCTCTCAAGGGAGGAAAGCTTCTACATAACATTTATATGGCTGAGATACCTTTCACCGGAGGTGAAATGGGTTATAAGAAACAACAACAGAGCAACAAAGGAGAAGGTATGCCTTGCTCAGATCCTGAACCTAACTCAGTGTACATGGAGATTTCTAGCCATGGCATGGTGCGTTGCTCTACAAATAGGGAAGATGGTGTAGGAGAACATGGTGTGGCCTATGATTTGTGAAAGATGATGTTGGAGAAAATGCTTTGGGTTCCAAGGATCAGTCCCTAGAAGGTCTCCTTAACGGAGGTTTGGAAAGGTGGGATAAGGAAGACTAGGCACTGATAAGCCAAGTTGAGGAATCAATTATTGATGATAAAGCCATGAATTTAAATAGCAATATGAATGGGGAGAGATTGCTGGAGAAAATATATAGTGGGTCTGTTAAAGCTACAAAAGAGGTGTCGACAAATAAGGAAAGTCAACTTGGGATTGCTAATGGCAGGGATCCCGCTGAGGATTTTGATATAAGGAAGACTTGTTTATAGAAAGGTCAACAAGTGCAGTCACTACACACGAATGAGAAGTTCAGCCTTCTTCAAGACGAGAGAGGAAAAAGAAGAAAAAGACGTAGCTTGAATTAGGCTTATTTAGCCTGAAAAATTATGAAAGAATGGGTAACCAAAAGAACCGCAAGAAAAGGTAATAAGAGCAAAACTCCCAGCTCCCTTTAACACAATTCTCCCCTTCTACTCAAGATTTTTTGAATCGCAACAATGTGATAAGGAGAGAGGCAGAATTGGTTTTAGAGACAGGTAAGCGGCCTAAATTTCAGTGGTAATAAGGAGCATATTTTGTCAACTGTGATGGCCATGGAAGAAGCTGAGGAGAGGCTAAGGAAGAGATGTGATCCACAAAGATGAAGATCTTATCATGGTTCGTGAGGGGGTTGGGAAGAAAGGAGAAAAAGAGGATGGAATGGCTGGTGTCTTGATGGTATAGCTGTTTTGGCTTGGTCTGATTGGGATGGAACTGCTGACTTTTGGGCATATCCTTAGTGGCGGGCTTTGATTTTGATGCATTTGTGCAAGGGAGCCAATAATTAGAGTTTTTGTTAGAGTTGTTGATGTGCTGATTTGCTGAGCAAAACAATGCTGGTTTTTGGGCGTTGCTGGTTTTGTGGTGCTGAGTGTTGGTTTGGGTTTGTCAATGTTGGCCGAGTGTTGGGTTAGGGTCTGTCAATGTTGGTTCTTGGGCATTGCTACTGGTTTTTGTGTTTTTTTTTTTATTTTTTTATCTTTTTGTTTCTCCTATCTTAGTTGACTTCTTGTCAATTGTTTTATGTTTGGGCTTTAGCCTTCTTCCCTTGGAGTGTAAGTCTAAAGATGCTCTCGTTTGGGTGGTAGAAATAATATTTTCTTTGCCGATCAAAAAAAAAAAAAAAAACTTAATAGGCTATTTCTATGTAAATGCTATCAATGTTGTGGTGTTTACTGTTTAATTCATTGGAATTACATTCTTTTCGTTTGCTGATGAAATATATATATAACAATTAATCAAGAGAAAATAACAATTAAAAACAACAAACGAATTGGTTACTATTTCAAAACTATAATAAGGAAAGTTATTTTTTTCAAGATGTTCTTAATATT
>JAULJZ010154774.1:12827-28853 GCA_032270985.1 Heliamphora pulchella
AAAAACAACAAACGAATTGGTTACTATTTCAAAACTATAATAAGGAAAGTTATTTTTTTCAAGATGTTCTTAATATTCTCTTTTTCTAATTGACTAATATTGATTGGTTGTGTTCATAAAGAGGAAGAAAAACAAAACAATTGAGAGCAACAAGAAGTTATGTACTGTCCACATGCATTTTCAGTTATTTTAATTCTGCTTTTGGCTACGACAATTTCAAATTGTGATTATAATTATTTTAGCATTGCTAAAATTAGTAGTTCATAAATTGTATCTTATAGTAAAAGTTGTGAGTGCTTTGTAAAACTTGTAACTTGTTGCAGAAATAGAGAAAAACTAGTTATAAATTATAGCAGAAGTTGTGGGTGTTTAGAAAAACTTATAATTTATAATTAAAATTAATAGCAGGAAGTTAAAAACTACTAGTGAATTAATAGCAAAAAAAGTAGTTACTTGCTTATTTTATTACTTATTTCTGTTTTAGTGAATTTCTTTCGGCCTTTGATCAAACTATTATCCTTTTGACAATCCTTTCATTGATCGAGACGAATAAAAAAAATGAAATATTTTAAACAAAATATGAGAAAGTTTTATAAAAGACAAAAGTAAGATAAAATAAGTCAATAAATCCAATTTTATAATGCCTATTTTCGTATTTAGTCAACTTTTTTCATCTTTTAATTAATTTTTTTTACATTTTTGATTTTTTTTATTGTAAAAGATTTTGGCCAAAAGATGAAAAAAAGTTCAAAAAAAAAAAACACTTAATTTGTCCAAACAAGGCTGTTGTTGGACTAAATATAAATCATCAAGTACTCCTAGGTCCTAGCTAGTCAAGGCCTTTTAAATTTAATAAAATCACCCCAATTTTGCATAATAGAGGCTGTAGTTTCGAGTATTTCGACCCCATTGTGGGTTGTTGGGGTAATATTGTTGGAAAAATGGTGAGTTTTGAATAATTTTGAATATAATTTTAACTAACTTTAAAGTTGTAAATAGCTACTACCGAGAGAATATTAAGATTTGGACAAATTCGAATCTCGAACCACTTGACTTACATATCTAAAGTAATTTGAGAACTGGTTTGAGTAACACTGGGTAACTCGAGTAGGTTAGGCAGTCTCGACGATTCGAATGGATCCAAATAGCTTGAGTAGTTCATCTGACCTAGATAAAGAGAATATGCCCTAAGCTAGTAAAGGATGGACTTATGACTTAAAAAAAAGCCTCCTCGAACTGAAGGGGGTTTGAATCATTGGGATCTCTAGTAACTTAAATGAGTTGATGTTGGTTCTATATTGGCCTCGCTGGACAAGAACTCGACCTTTGCAAAGGGCTCTGGGATTCAAGTCACTAGGATTTCAAGTAGCTCGAATATAAGAATTGACGTTAGTACTATAAACTAATAAGGAGTCGAGCTGTACTCATAAATAGCCCAAGCAAATAACAGAGAGACCGGTAGAAAGTCAAGAAAATCGCTCTAGCCCGAATCACTCGAAGTAGAATAACTCAAATGGCATAACGTACCAGAGGTATTCAAAGAATTTATTTCGAGAGTTGACTATGATTGTAAGTTATCGACTTACTCGAGCTACTGGGACTCTGAGCAGCTTGGCTATTACAATTAGCTAATTATTACAATCCTTTCTTTCGGTAAAGATAAAATGAGCATGATTCACTCAAGTCGTAAGTGGCTTCGGCCCTTCGAAGTCACCTAAGTAGCTTGAATAGCTATTATAACCGGTTGCCAGAAGAATGGGTAAAGTGGCGCATCATTTCACAGGAGTGATTCGCTCAAGTGAACGGGATCCAAGCCACTGGCATCTCAGTAGCTCGGGCATCTATATTTGTAACTTATCATAAAAGAGCATATGATACTCCATAGAAGTGTAACCATGACTACAAAAGAAGTCATTCCACAGCACAGACTGTGAAGTATAGTACAGACTATGGAACATAACCCTGACTACGAATGAAGATATTCCATAACACAGACTATGAAGTATAGCTCTGACTACTTGCCATGGTGCAGACCATGAAGACAACATAGACTGTATTATTACCAAGGTGAGTATCGTGATGACATCATAGACTGTAAATGTAGCCCCGACTACCTAAATCGTAATACATAGCTCAGACGGAACAAAGTTAAACATATAACACATACTATATAAACATGGATTCCTATGATAATCAAAAGATTGACTTAGAAACAATGAAGACAATGGTAGTACAATCCTACACAGGACGTTAGGAGACATGTGGCTTGGTGGCTAAGGAAAGGATTTGTCGAGCCACGGGACCCTCCCACACGAGTCACTCGAGTGACCCTCGAGTCACTCGACCTGAGTGGGTTAGATACTTTACTCGAGCGCGTTGGGTACCCACAGGGTACCTGGTGGCCGACCTAGTCAAGTTAGAGTAGAACACTACTTGGTCGATTTTTGGAATAGAATCCCTTGATTTCATGATATCAGCTTTCATGATCTGATTAGACCTCTTGAGGAGTCCTATTCTAATCCTAACAAACCCCTCCAATGGTTATAACTAGGAGGGACAGTTGTGCTTTCGAAGGAGATCAGATTAGAGAGACCGATACATTATTCATACTGCCAATATTCTAAACTCAATTAGTCAACTCCTTCACCCAACCTAATCTCTATCCGTTCTATGTTTCCTAGTTACTAGGCATATTTTACCTTTCCATAATCATTCATTATTGGTTTATTCTAAAAGGACCCTACAAAAGATAAATATCCATGGATTGGATTTTTTTTTGATGATTCTAAGTCATAATATGTTCATCTCTATGAGTAGATTATTCATGAATTTTGTGGCGTTCAAAACCGTTAATGAGTGAATGAGAAATTGACTCTAAAAGTGTGCTATAGAAGTTGGCAAAAGTTAGTAACTTATGCTCCATTCCATATTAGTTTGGAGAAGGGTTGTTGAGTAACTTATATAAGTCAAGTGTGGCCTAAGGAGTGTGCCCCTCTAGGGTACCTAGTTTTGTGATGATCTACCAAACGGTGGGTTCGACCCAAACCCCACGCGCGCACACTGCAGCCCGGTTGGGCCGGGCTGGATTGGGCTCAGGTCTCGGGTTAACCCTTATCTTTTTGCGAAAAATTTATTTTAATTTTTGGGTTTTTATAATTTAATTATTTAAATTATTTCAAAATGTAGTTACCGTTTATTACCGTTTTGACCGTTGGACGTCAGAACAGAGTCGTTGGAGTTTGAAATGGGTTTGTGCCTGTTGGGTGGTCCAACCGCCAGGCGCAACAGGTTTCATGCCTGTTCGGTCAATTTGAACAGTCACCTGGGCAGTCTTTTTAAAGGCTTTGCGTCTGCAAGTTTAGGCATCCCAATTTCCAGAAATTCTTCTCTCCTCTTCTGTGCTTCTACTGCTATTGCATCTCTTCATTTCTGCCATTGTAAAAGTGAGAGTTCCAACCACAGTTTGCGATTGCCGAAGCAACAGATTGTTGTGCTACTTCTGTTGCTTGAAGATCGTTGCATCTTGGGAGGCATACGCCATTCAACTCAAAGCACCGGTGTGAGGGCATTTTTGTCTTAAGTAGATCGTTTTAAAAACGAGCTTCAATCTACATTTCTCCTGTAACAAGTTCTTTCATTTTTATGCATTTCAGTTTTTCGGGCATTAATCTTTGTAGTTTCTGTTTCTGTTATATTATTAATACACTACAGATTGTATTAAAACAGACGGTTGTTTATGTTTTTATTTTCCTGCTGTTTTTGTGTGCTCGGTTTTTCTGCTGTTCCTTTTGCTATCTGTTACACACCCGAATTGTTTTGTAATAATAAAAACCATTGATTTCAATTTCTATCTCTTATATATATAAAAGATAATGTAGATTTTTAGTGTAACATAAAAGTAACTCCAGGCTATCTGTAATGAAAGTAAACTCTAACTACACATTTCAGCAATCATGGAATAATTACCAACAGCTTAATGGGATTTACATAAGTGGAAAGAGATCACAAATTCACTTATCTGCACTAATTAAGGAGAAGTAGGCAGACCTTGGTTGACCCAGTGATAGTGTTACAGTTTTCTGAAAAAAGTATAGGATTACAGCTCTGTAACTTGCAATATATATATATATATATATAAGAAGAGAATCAAATGTTGAAGCAATAATGAAACTTTAGACATTTGCCTTCCACAGCATCCTTGCCAATCAGTTGACCTCTTTAATAATGCTTCTGCAATGATGAAGATAAATAAGTGAGAAGGGTTAGTTGTTGTTATGAATTCTGAGAAATGAGAAGAGAAAAATCATCATGGAGTATAGATTGTTTGGGTATACAATTTCACATATTAAATGGATTATCATTTAATATAATATTAGGAGTTATATATTCATCTAATAACTTAGGTTTTAATTTGAATATAAAGTTTCTATATTGTATCGGAAATGTACCCATTCTATCACTCAAGGGAAAAAAGGAAAAAAAGTTCACACCCACGATGACAAATTCAAGAAAAAGGTTTCACAATGACAAATATAGAAAAAGACTACACATGATAGACTTCAAAAGTAGCTTGTATGCAATTTCACATTATTTGGGTATAAAATAAATGCTTACTTAATATAATTTTAGGATTACTGCACCTAATAATTTAAAATTTTAAGTTGAATACAAAGTTCTATGTAGATTGGCAAGTATTGCTTTTTTTTAAAAATGTTAGAATCAAACAGATCAATTAGATTCAACAATGCAACATTTTTTAACATTATCAAAGTCCTGCTAATTAATTAAGCATATAGATTAGTTCATGTATATGATTAACTATCTAGCTAGCTCATACCCACATTACTTGATGTAAAATTACGAGATACCATATATATATATAAAATTCACCTCGCTGCTCTAAAATCCATGATTGAAGTATAGGATGGCCTTATTCAACAACTATACAAAGGGGTGTTTGACAAAACTTAAGCTAGTAATTTTTAGCTTCCTATTATTAAGGTATAAGTTACGATCTATTTTAAACATCTATAATTTCTGCTGCAAATTATAATTACTTTTTCTTTTATTTCTCAGCTACAAGTTATAATATTTACCACACACTTACAACTTTTGCTACAAATTATCATTTATAAATTACTAATTTCAACAATGACAACCACCACCAAAGGTAGAAGAAAGCTGGAGACAGTGAGATTTAGAAAGAAGAACCAGGTTAGTGTAAAGACAGATTTGGTTGCCACCATTTCCAAACTTGCATTGACCCCCTTCCCCTAGTTCATCACTCCCATGTACAAACTTTGTATTCTACTCCAAAATTTAAGTTATTAGGCAGAGAACTCTTAACATTATACTAAGTGATCACTTATTTCATGCATAAGCCATGTGAAATTGTGTTCTATAACTCCCCTTATCACATGTAAACTTTTTAATTTTGAGGTTTATCACGTATAGAATTTTTTGGATTTACTATTGTGTAGTTTTTTCTTGGGTAGGCTAATGTGGGTTGTGTGATTTCTCTTCTTTTTTAAATGTTTAAATTTTACATCTTATTTAAAAGTTTAAGCTATTAGATGTAGGCATACCAATATGATATTAAGTGACAAATCATCACATGCTCAAGTAGTGTGGGAATATGTTCTCTTATACAACACAGACAAGGAATTAACTAACACAAGGAAAAAAATTCTTATTATTTCTTTAGTCGTGGATCGGCTAAAGCATGAATGAAACACGAGTTTTTGAAGAATTTTGCAAACAATTTTAGAGGATAAGAAGTGAAGAGAAGAAAATGGCAAGGCTCAATTTGGTTAATAAGAATACTTAAATTTGGGTGTTGGGTGTGCTAACTGCTGGGAGTTAGCTTAGGCTATAGGTGTTGGGTGTTCGTTTTGTGGGCATTTTTTGTTAGTTTCTTTGTTTGGTGTTTTGCATTTTTTTTGGTTGGTCACTTGTCAAGCAGAGGAACTTGTTTGTTTTCTTTGAGAATGTTTGTTTCATCTTTGTAAGGGTGTTAATTTTTTTAAATGTTTTTCATCCTCTTTTTAATATATATATTTCTCTTTGTCCATTAAAAAAAATACTTAAAAAAGATAGGTTGATCGGAAGTATTAGATAACCCTTATCATCATCCAAATGTTGGAACTAACAGATATGTGTCACTGATCATACTGTTTTGATAGGAAGACAACGTGACAAAAGAAGTAAAAATGTTAGAATTTATCTAAATGTTTTGTAGCTCTTTCGGATCTTTGCATGTCAGTTTTTGATCCTACCATTTCTAAATAATGAATATAAACGAATCAAAAAGGAGAAAACTGAAAGAACTGTCGTTTGGTTGCATTTTTTAAAAAACTATATTTAAAAAAGGTTTTCTGAAAAATTTCTTGAAAAGGCTTTTCATAATTTTTCATAAGAGAATGCGTTTGGTTGTTAGAGAAGAGTTCGACAATGAGTTCTCAATCATCAACCTCCGACGGCTAGACCTCTCCGACGAGCATCCTCTATCCATCGTTTAGAGGGATCTGCGTCGGCAACAGCCCGCCGGCGACCGACGACCTCCCATCGGCAACTGCCGTCGACACCAATTCTGTGACCTCTAGGCTCACATCTGGAGAGGTTTGAGGGTTTGGTGGATCTGAAAATGGGTTGTTTCCGTTTGGGAATAGAGGGAGAGTGAGGGTTTGGTGGATCTAACAAAGGCTTATTGCCCAACATTGGGTTTTTTCCGTTTGGGGTAGAGAGAGTGAGGGCTCTACATTTGAGAGAAATCTATGGAGGTGAGGATGGGTTAGAGAGAGAGTGGGGGTAAAGCATTTCAGAGAACCAATGGGGGGTGGGTTAGATAGAGAGAGAGAGAGCGCGACCTAGTAAAGGAGGAGGTTAGAGAGAAATTAGGGGAAAAATTATTAGGTAATTCCAAAATATTATATAGTCATGTTACATGGCAATTTTAGTAAATAAATGATTATAATTTATAAAATGTGATTTATTTTTTATTTTTTAATTACTTAATAAAAATAAGTTATAGTATTCTTATCGTAAAATTTATCACTTCTAAATAAGAGTTCTACGTAAACTTATTATGTAAAGCATTGAATAATTACTCAATTAGGGAAGGGCGGTTAACGAAACTGGGAATAAAAGGGGCGAGAATAGAGAACAAGTTTTAATGGTTTTTGATTTTTTTTTTGTTTTGAAACAAGTTTTTGACTCACTTTTTTGGAAATGTTATTTTTTTAAAAATTGTTAATAAATGTATTTTCATTGTTTTGAGAAGACAATTTTTTAAAAAGTGAAAATAAAAAATGTAACCAAACGATTTATTTATCTTTTCTCAAAGAAACATTTTTGTGCAGTGTTTGTTCTGGATTGCTGAGATCTAATGTTTCTTCGCCAATTCAAATATTCAACTGTATTTAACTGCATCATGACACATTGTACCAGTATTTTCTTTGCAAATTAATAGAAAACTCTCATGCAACCAAGTCTCCGGACTTTGTGCATTAGGCAATTTTGTATTCTCTTTTGTTTCCTTTTATCAGTTGCAGTCTTTTTAAGAATTTAGACAATTTAGTGTAATTTTTATTTTACTTTGATATTATTCGTAAGGTTTTAGATTTGATTTAGTAAAGGGGGTCGACCTAGGCGCATGTAGGCTGACCCATAACTCGGGCTCAGGCCCAACAAGTTGAAGACTTGGTTGACAAGGGGAGCCCATCATGGGACACTGGGACCGAGACCCGTGGCAAAGAGGTAAGCTTGTTGGAGTTGAACCTCTAATTGTGGACGACACGAACGGCATTGATGACGGCGAAGCTGAGTTCAAAAAGCATTTATGATGGAGGCGTGACTGAGCATAAAATAATAATGACTGTGGTGTGTCCGCACCCCTCCGCATTAATGATAACCGAAGTTACTCGAAATGCCTCGGCAAACAGTCGTCTCAGAAGAAAGAACCCCAAACAGGCCCCAAAAGGGTAAAGATTATTCCCACCAAGATCGAGCCTAGAGGGTTTATCACTTTTTCGCCGAAGACCACACTGAGATGAAGTATAAATATAGAAGACAAGCCACAAATGGTACACATGCGAATTCTTACTCACACAAACTTTGCCCAAATCTTATTTGATTGGTACCTTGCTTATAATACTCTAACTTAAGCATCGAAAGGGCTTTTCGACAAGAGCCCATCGGGTAGTCTCACCCCATTTTCTGGTGCAAGAGTTACAAAGCTGTGGAGCTCAAAGTTACAAGAGCCCATCGGGCCTAGTTCTTCCCGTTCAACTCACTTCTACAGATCCGCCACCGCACATTTGGCACCATTTGTGGGAAAGATCTAGCTGAAGCCTTGGTAAAGAGCTCCATGGCGACGTCACTTCGAGCCCAGTCAATCAGAGATAGAGCCTAGATTCACAGCGAGCAACCTCATGGATCACGACAGCGTAGCCAAGAGTGTAGAATCACCCTGCGACACCTAGAGGAACAACAGTCACGAGAAACACCTAACGCGACAGGGCGGACCTCCTCTGTGACTCAACCCTCAACACCATAGGAATAAAGATCATGAAACTCTGGGCTGCATTGAAAAATAGAGTGTTGGAGAGAGCTTCACCGGTGGGAGGCCCACCAGATTTAGAGGAAGATAGGTCCCCAAGAGATTTTTCATTAGCTCGATCATTAACCATGTAGAAGACACGTGCGTAGGGCACATCATCAAGGAGTTCGCTCTGGGATCGCGTGACCTCAGCGATGAGAAAAGAAGCGACATCACCACTAAAACCAAGCCCAATGCTAGACATTTTGGCATAAAGAAACCAGGCTATTCGCCCTTGTAATGACCCAAGTGGATCACTACTCCAATAAATTGAATAAAAAGCCTAACAACGCGGCCTAAAAACTTAAACCCAAGTCATCAGTAGTAGCCCATAAATTTCTTTATTTATTAGACTTAATTTTTATCCCGTAATGATGTGGGATGGAGAATCATAATATTCCTCACTCAAATACGCGATACTCTCATTGCCTGGCCTATGTTCTTTCTCTGGTTAAGATGTAAATAGCAACTCATTAGTGGACACAGAGTAGTCCATCAATATGCTTAAGGTATATAACTACGGGGCCTCTATCCCTCTCTGTAACATCTACTTTTCTATCTACACTACCATGGACCCCTACACGTGAATCGGGATTGGCTCTGATACTATTTGTAAAGACTAAAGTGGACCGCTGACCCAATAACTTGAATAAAGAGCTTAACAATGTGATAAAAAATATTATGTTCAAGTTATTAGTAGTAGCCCATATGTAGGGACTCAATCCCTCGTTATTTTTTAGAATTAATGAAAACGAGTTATAATAAACGTGGTGAAAAACGGTTAAACGTATGAATTGTGTGTATGAATTAAAACTTGAGCATGATAACATTGGCTAACAATGATTGTGTGTCGTGTAATGCATGAAAATGGTGTTGCGAGGTGTTTGGCTTATGTTGTGATCTAATATTGCATCTTTTGTTCGAAATCCTCACCCGACGTTAATCGCTCGAGCAGACAGGTGGCGGAGAGTTCAGGTAAGTGGGGACCGCTCGAGCGGTGGGAGGGTCCGCTCGAGCAGACTGTTAGCAAACAGACTTTTTAAGTCATGGGTTAGCCCTTTTCTCTTATTCTTTTCTTCTTCTCTCTCTCTCTAGAATAGAAGTT
Organism: Heliamphora pulchella; assembly: GCA_032270985.1. Lineage (NCBI taxonomy): Eukaryota > Viridiplantae > Streptophyta > Magnoliopsida > Ericales > Sarraceniaceae > Heliamphora > Heliamphora pulchella. The sequence goes on from JAULJZ010154774.1 coordinate 22,529, forward strand.
GAGAGCTAGGGTTGGGTTTGGAGGTTTTTTAGAGCTATCTTGGCCTTTTGGTGGTGATGCCTTGCTTCCATCTTGGTGGAATACCCATTAGAGGCTTCCTTCTCGCCTTTCGATTGGAGATTCTTGTGATTGGAGCTTGCTAGAGTGGTTCTCTTGGTGCTAGAGCTTCAACAAGGTAGGATCTGTGACTATTTTTGAATATCTATGTGATATGAGTTGTGTTTTTGATTATATGAACATAAATGTATGAAAGTGGTGGTTTTGAAACCCTAGGTGAGGGTTTATTGTTAAAGGATGCTAAATCTTAGATTTATGGATGGTTTAACATGGTTCTTTCATCTTGTTGTTATTAGATATGATTGGGATTGAAAAATAATGGGTTAGAGTTTGGATTTGAGATTAAAACCAAGAAAATTGGGACTTTTGGGGCTAAGGGACCTATATGATGAAATTGATAAAAGGATTGGGCAAATTGGGATTGTATTAACTTATTGTATATAAATCTCAAATGAATTTTTATGATACGTGAGGATGGTGTGTGTTGGTTGAGGGTTTTGTGTGAAATCGGTAAATCATGGTTTTAAATCCTATGAAAGGTTAATTTGGGGTGTTGAGTTCTCGTAATTGAATATATGAATTATGAGAATTTATGTGATGGTTGAACTTTGAATCATAATGGTGTTGGGTTGGCGAGAAGAACCGGATTGATCGTTGGACTCGTATTAGTTGTTAAATGAAAATGATATAATTAAAGTATCATGTGACCGAATTGAATGTTTAAGTTTGGACACGAGTTGCTCCTCAGTAAAAGATCGAAAACTTGTGCAATATAAGTGTTAGCCCAAGGGCTTTTTACATTGATTTTGATGATTTTTATAAATTTATATTCTAAGAATAAATGAATTTAAATGGATAATATTTTATATTTCTAAAATGAAAGTGTTAACATATTTTGAACATTTGAGTTGATACTTTTAGCCAAAAGAAATGATTCAACTCTCAAAAGGATTAAAACACTTAAGTATTCTTGAAAAAAAATATTTTGTGTTAAACCTAATTGAAAATTAAGTCAAACACTTTAAAGGCAAAATACACTTGAAGTATATCAAGTGTGTCAACCCATTTGAACAAATAGTTTGACACCTAACAATTTTATTAAGTTGCTTTCAGGTATTAAAAATTATTATCGACACAAATAAGTTTTGTGTCAACACAAAAGTGCCAAAACTCTCTGGACTCAAAATGAGTCGACACAAATGAAATTTGTGTTGACACAAAAGTGGTTTCTCATTTTTGGTATCCGGAACTTTGAGTCGACACAATTGCCATATGTCACGACACAAAATAACCGAGGCCACCTACAGATTTTGACTGTCAACACAAAATAGAAGATGAGTCGACACAAAAGTTCCGAGCCTGCCTAAAGAAATTTGGTATCGATACAAAAGTCCAAATGTGTCGACACCAAAGTCCAAATGTGTCGACAGAAATATCCCGGGGCTTGCTACAGAATTTAGTATCAACACCAAAGGTAAAATGAGTCGACACAAATGGTCCTATCCCGGATGCTGAAGTTCAAATAAGTCGACACTAGATCCAAAAGTGTCGACGCCGTTGTGTTTATGAGAAAGATTGCAAAATTTGTGTCAACACCTCAGAAGAATTGTGTCGACCCAATCACTTGAAGATCCTTGCCCTAGACATTTTGTGTCAACACCAAAGGTTTTAGTGTTGACACCTGCGATGCAGATTTAAATTCGCGACAGACTTCAACGGTTGGATTTTTGAAATTTAATGCCCTTACCTACTTCCAACGGTCACGAATGCACAAGAGCTTGTGTAAGGAGTAACTTCTCAGCATTTAATCTAACTGGAGACTTTCAATTGCTGTTCTATTGCTTGAATCAAACTCAAAATTCTCAAGCTCTCATTTATTGCTGAACTCCAGCTCTTGTTCCTCATCTTTCTTTAACTTCTCATTTATTGTAAATCAATTTCTGTAAAGAGAGTGAGTATTTTTCATTAATTTTTTCATTTATTGTAATTAAGGGTGAGTCACCCTTTATTCTTTGAGTGAGTGAGTGAATCTCATCAAAGCAAAGTTTAAGGGAGATTAGAAAAAAATAAGGAATTATTTTGATAGGATCTTCTTAAAGCTAATATAGACTTTTGAATGTGCCCGTAAATATTCGTTATCTCAAGCGAAATCTTGAAATTGTAAAGGCTTAGAATGCGCCCGTGAAGCATTCTATATAGTAAAAATACTCAAGAAAAAACTTGAGAAGTAGACGTAGGCTTGTAAGAAGCCGAACCACTATAAAATCATTGGAGTCTGATTCTATCTCTCTATCCCTAACCTCTTTAATATTTGCTTTGCATTAATTCTTGATTATCTTGCTATATTCAAAGGGTTTCGAAAGGTTTTAAAAATTATTATTAATTTTTTAAAACTCAATTTATCCTCTTCTTGGGTTGCCTAGAACTAACAGTAAGGTGGGCTCTTTCTTTTGATTGATTCCCGTAAAAGCGTGCTCTTGGGCCCACCCAACGATGTTTCTTAGAGAAATAAAAAATGTGCATTTTCTGTGTCAGGTAATAGAATGGGTATTTATTCATTGGGCCTTGCGTAGCCCGGTGGTGATAAATACGCTTGGATCTATAAGCGTTGTCCGAATTTGGTACTTAATTAAATCAATGAATGAAATTGGGTTGTTAAAATCATTTGACGAAATTAATGTATTTGGGAACCAAGAAACCTTGATAATGGTTGTGAACTAGAAATGGAAAGAAATGAAAAGAAATGAAACGTGATAAAATGAGTAGAAATTAAATGAAATGGGGAGTCATGGTAACTATGTTGGGTTTGAGATAACGGAACTGAAAGACTAACTACAGTGTGTGTTGATTTCTTTGTGGTAAGAAAAGATAACTGGTTATGTGAATGAAGGCTTGCTAGAAATGTGAACCTGGTTTTGGGCTTGAACTTGTTGTGCATTCACATTATCATCCTCGCATATCATGCATATTTTCATCGTTAGTCTTTTTTCTACGAGTCTCGACTCATGTTGTTTAACAACATTTCAGGTGATAGAGGAAAGAAAGTGTTGGAGTAAGGTGGATGGTCGCGAGACCTTTTTTGAGTAGATTAATAGAATTACACATTCTTTGATAGCATCTTTTGAAAAATAAAAGTGTAAATATAATTCTTGTTTTGAACACTTGGTTCAATGTTTTTGGGTTAAAATGCCTGTGTTGTAAGGCCCTAATGCCATATATTCATGATTCGTGTGCATGCGAGGGCGTTAAGTTGATGGGTTAAATTTCGTAGTTTTTGAATGACGTATCATGATCTTGGAGTTTGATTCCAGGTTATTAGGTTAAAGAGGAGTTGTTTTATTCTCAAATGTATGTTTTACTTTTTATGTTTGCATATCTAAAATCATGTTTCATGGATGGAAAAAAGGGGTGACTTTTCAACACTTAGTTAAATTTTTAGACTTTTGGGCAATGAGTTCTCGGGTACCTCATTGCTCGAGTAGTGAGGAGCTCGCTTAAGTGGATTCCGCTGGGTGGTATTTTATTGAATTTGAATTTAAAAATGGAATTTTTATGAAATGATTTCGGGTATCCTTGGGGTATAGACAGGTTGTTTCGGGAAGTCTCTTGTAAAGGAAGATTGGTTCGTTTACCCTCATGTTTGAAATAAAAATTTGAAGTTTAACCTCTCTTATCGAGCAGTTTCTTAAAGCATGTTCTTGCTTTTACTACATTTTTTGGGTTTTTATTGTTACGGAATCGGAGCGTTACACCACAAGTTTCATTGTATACCATACATAATTTATATCTCTCACTAATGTGGGATTGGTATTAAATTATCTCCTACTCAAATACGCGACACCATCATCGCGTACCTTAAGTTTTTCCACTGGTTGGTATGTGGATAACAACCCATAAGCGGTACACCATCATCGCGTACCTTAAGTTTTTCCACTGGTTGGTATGTGGATAACAACCCATAAGCGGTATAACGACCCAAGTGGACTAATAACCCAATAACTTGAATAAGAGTCTAATAACGCAGCCCAAAATACTTAAGCTCAAGTTATTAGTAGTAGTCTAAAATTTTCTTTATATACTAGATTCAATTTCTATATTCCACCGATGTGGGATGGGATACTACAATAACCCCCACTCAAATTACATAATACCCTCATCGCGTGGCCCAAGTTCTTTCCCTAGTTGAGATGTGGATAGCAGCCCATTTGCAGACACAGAGCAACCCATAGGCGTACACAAGGTATACAATATCGGGGCCTCTACCCCTCTCCAGATCCTCTACTCCTTTATTCACACCGTCACGAAGCCCTACATGGGAACCGAAGTTGGCTCTTATACCATTTATAACGACCTATGTGGACCACTGGCTCAATAACTTGAATAAGAGCCTAACAACATGGCCCAAAATACTTAAGCTTAAAGTATTAGTAGTAGCCTACAAGTTTCTTTATATACCATATTCAGTTTCTATCTTTTACCGATGTGGGATGGGGTACCATAAGTTGACACAAAATAGCCCATAAATGTGCTCAAAGTATATACAATCTGGGTGCCTTTACCCCTCTCTGGAGTCTCTACTCCTCTATTTATACCACCACGGGGACCTACATGGGAACTAAGGTTGGCTCTGATACTATTTGTAACTACTCAAGTGGACCACTGAGCCAATAACTTGCATAAGAGCATAGCAACATGGCCCAAAATGCTTACACCTAAGTTATTATTAGTAACATGTAAACTTTTTTTATATATTAGAATTAATTTCTATCCCCCGCTAATTTGGGATGGGGTATCAAAACCCTCACATACAAACACTGACTTGAGGACTTGGCTCCCAAACAAGTGGCGCAATGTAGAGACACCCTTAGCTCACGAAAAGTGAAGGATCCATAGTAGTAGGAAGGTACTAACAACAGCCCCAAGAAGCTTCGTCTTCATGCCCTTTGCCGTACACATAGAGGAGATAAAGCCATCGAGTAGTTTCTCCTTGCCAAAGTTCAACTCATACGATAATTGACTTGATCCACGCTCCTACGTGAGCCATTTTTTCCCAAATGATGACACTTTAGAGTGGAAATAACACCCTGTTGTGAAAAGTTTTCCCTTAAAGTCTGGGGGAAGCTGGGCTACGTTGGTTCAACAAGCTCCCACCGGGCAGTATTAGGGGTTGGGCCAAACTGGCATCGGCCTTCATGGTTTGTTTCATCACAAATATGATGATCCCAAAAGAGGTCGACTCCCTCATTGCTTTAAGAAGAGGGAGACAGAAGCCACTTAGGGATTACACACATAGGTACTGGGAAACCTATAATGACATCGAACACTACAATGAAGAGCTGACAGTGGAGTCTTTCAAGCGCAGCCTAGCCCTCGAGAGAAAGCCGACGGCTTCCCTAACCAAGAAAACACCAAATAACATATTTGATCATATGATTAGCCTAAAAAAAACACGTCAGAGTGGAAAAAGATGCAGCGCAGCCCGAGACCAATGAAAGAAAGAGTAACACTGTATGATTGAGCAAGAAGACTGGAAGGGAGACGCTCGACTAGCCACAAAGATGCGAATCAAAGTATGCAATACAAGGGAGGCTATCAACAAAATCTTTAAGGAATCGATCTTCCACATCCTGCCATAAATTAAGGATAAAACTTACTTCGTTTGACCGCCGAAGATGTTAGAGGAGGTGGTTAGGGTAGTGATAAAGAAAAGAATTAAGTGAATGTGTTCTTACCATAAGGAAAGAGGCCACTAAACAGAAGAATGCAAAGCGCTCAAGCGGCACCTAGAGGATCTGGTGACCCAAGGTCACCTAAGAGACTTCATTGACCAGGAATCCACAAAAGATAAGCCACCAGAACGGCAGAATATCACTCTACCTCAACGGTCGGCCCCATAAAGAGACATCAGTGTGATCCACGGGGTCGTAGACTCGAGCCCTCCAAAAAGGATAAGGGGAGTAATACAGAAAGCATGACACATGGCATGTAATAACCCGTTCCAAGACAGTTAATAAAAATAAGACACGTGTCACTCTTTAGAATAATATATTATTTGATAGTTCGTAAAAAATTTGTAAAAATAAAATTTCTGACAAATAATAATATAGCGATAAGAATTTTAAATATTTCTAGATTTCGTTGCATACATATTTTGATAGGATTATAAAAAGATTTAGATAAGATTCTAGATAAGATCAAATCAAAGTTAATGATTGAATAAGATTTGGATAAGATTCTGGATAAGATCAAATCAAAGGTAATGATTGAA
>JAULJZ010154784.1:0-28852 GCA_032270985.1 Heliamphora pulchella
AATCTTTTTGAAAAATGAAAATTTGGATTTTTAATGATCCAGTCGACTGAGGCACTATAACCAGTCGACTGAATGGGTTACCAAAAATACATTTTCAGATTCACAATAGTTCAGTCGATCGAACCTTGGGGTTCAGTCGACCGAAGAGGAGTTCAGTCGACCGAGTGAGTCTCTTCAGTCGACCGAACATGTTTAAATTTGAAATTTTCTAAAAACGACTAGTTTGGCAATTCTATATTTAGCCCAACGGATAGTTAGTTTCTGGAGCCTATAAATAGAGGCCACGTGCTATTGTTTTATTCATCAAAAACCTCTTAAACATCTCTCATTCCAATACTCTCTTGTGCTTCAAAATCTTGAGTTTTTCATACACATTTTTTAGAGAAAAATCATTTAGTATTCTCTTTGAGGTTCATCGTTTTATTTCTTGAGGAGTGAGTTTAGAGCTTCATTTGTTGTACTTATTTGCTCACCCAAGGAGCGTTCTTTATACACTCTCATATCATTCTTCTTGTTGATTTGTGTTTGAGAAAGGTGATTCTCAAAATAGGCTAATCCGCCTATAAGGATTGGGTTAACTTGAGAAGGGTACATTCTCAAGAGAGCCTACTCCGCCTAAACTAAGAAGAAAGGCTCCTCCGCCTATTGAAGGAGAGATAGTAAAAATCCTCATAGCGGTTGGCTTGAGGCAAGAACGTAGGCCGTTGCGCCAAACTTTGTAAAAATCGTGGTGTCATCTTCATTCTTGCTTTATTTTATTTTTTTTGTACTATTAATTTTTGTTGCACCACTGTTTTTTTATTATCATTTCTTAGGATAAGAAAAGCATTGAATCTAGTAATCAAAAAGTTTTAACTTATCTTTATACTCGCACTTTGAAAAGGGTTTTGTATATTTATACTTTAATCTTTATATAAGAAGCTAAAACTTGCATATTAATATTAGTCATGTACTTTAATCAAATGGGGGATATATTGAAAGTTTTCTTGCAAGCTATATTTGTGCTTTAAGTTCTTCAAAGAAGTTTTAAGTTTTGTTTTCTTTAAACTAAGAGGACTTTAAAAATTAGCATCCTTATTTATGCTTAAGTCTTTTTATTGTTAATTTTAAATATACTTGTGTTTGAATTCTAGATGTCATATTAAAAACATATTAAACTTAAAAGCTATACTTTAAATTGTTAAAACTAATAAAGTGTTGTATTTGATTAACAATAAAAAAGTTTAATATTTGTCTACACTTTGTTTTGGTTATAAGTTTAAAACAAATTTACTTGTGAATTAAATAAAAAATATTTTTGTGAACTATAGGTCATACACTTGTAATAAATTATTTGATCTAAGAAATTTTAAATAATCCAATTCACCCCCCTCTTGGGATTACACACGTAATATCACATGGGTTTTTCGTGTGACTCGGAGTTTGGAACATGACACTCTCGCCCATTAGCCTAGGTATGAGGCTTCTAATGACCTGCTAGGTAATGATAAGTTCTGTACATTACTACAACAGCAAATGCCTCATAGTGGGAAAAACACTTCATTTACAAGACCTAACCTGAAAGGGCAAAGCACCTATCTTGCGCAAATTTTTAGACTTTCACCGAGGAGCAATTGAGGCCTACATACACACGCATTGTTATGCTACATCTATAATTGAAAAGGCACACAGCATGACTATTGAAAATATTTGTACGTACACAGCTATGTATAAAAATTTAGAGCACACAGCAACATCATCCATATATCCGTGGAAATCAACTAACATTTTGAAAATATTTTTCACCCTCTCCACTGGGCCATTTATACCAAGGGTCAACCCCTATGGTTAGCTTCAAACATCAAAAGCCATGTTTTTGCAACAAATTCACATTCTCTTTCGGTTTTTAAAACTCATTTTTTTGAAAAACACATGTATACACATCCACCAACTATGTAATAAACCTTAGAATAATAAAACATGCTTTTATCCTAACCAAACAAGGTTTTAACATGAAAACCCAACACCCAACGCATTTTAACGCGGTAAAAATGCGTATATATAATATGCATTTAATGCAAGAGAGTCTAGAATCCTATTGTTAGGAGTTAAAACTCAAAGTTTTAACCACCGACGAAAAACTAAAGTCGCCGAAACAAAAATCCACACAAATGAACACAAAGCTCTTGGCGAGGAGATCACCGATCCACCCTCAAAAAGCCAAGATCCAAGTCCGAAGTAAGCTAAAATTTAGAGAGAAAGAAGAGGTTTTGGGTTGTGTATCAAGTAAGGCTTGTAGGAGAAGCTTTAGACTAAAGTCCCATGCCACTAGCTGACTTTATAGACTTCTCGCCAGATAAACCGCTCGAGCGGTCTAAAGACCAATCGAGCGGTCTTGCCCAAAAAACTTTTCAACTTCTGCTATGCGTTCAACAGGATCGGAATTGAAACCAACATGCATATCTAACCAACACAAGCATAAAACATATAGAAACATATTTTTCCATAACAACTAAAATAATATACAACACGTAGAGAATATACACTACAAAATAGAAAGGAACCGAGTCTCACAACCCTTCAGACACCGCTCAACTTATGTCGACATTAGAGAACAAATGAGTCGACACCAAGTCGGCACTAAGATCTAGATGCTTGCTTAAGTCCACAAATTGATCTATTAAGCTTGCACAACATGTACTCATAGCCCTTTACTATAAAATCGTCTAGTTATATTATATAGATATACTTGTCAAGACTTCCATTAAGGAAAGCTGTCTTGGCATTTATTTTTTAAATTTTGTAATCGAAATGAGCCACAATAGATTAAGAGAATCCAGATAGACTTAAGCATGGCTACTGGTGAAAAAGTCTCCTCACAATCGATCCCTTCTTTCTGAGTAAACTCTTTTGCAACAAGCCAGCTTTGAAGGTTTCTACCTTCCCGTCTGCTTCTCTCTTTGTCTTACAGATCCACTTGCATCCGATGAATTTTATATTTTCAGGTAGTTCTACAAGTTTCTAGACCTGATTAGAGTATATAGACTCCATCTCTGAATTCATAACCCTTTGCCAAAGTTCTGCATCTTTATCTTCGAGTGCTTCTTGTAGTTACAGGGTTTGGTATTCAGATCTTCTGGCATACTATCATAAGACTCTCCTAATAATATATACCGATCTGGTTGATGAACTACCCTCCCACTATAACGAGCCACTATCTGCGTCTGTGTACTAGCAGTGACACGTTGCGCTGATTCTAAATCTTGGACATCATCATTCAAATGCTACCCTGGTTGTAAAACCAGCATGTTAGTTGTATCACCCTGATCTAGTTCAAGGTCTACACGTGTCCCGATATTCCTTCCACTACGATGAGGCAATGGGATATCAATGACACTTTCTCATTAAGCTTTTCATGTACCACTGGTATTTTCTCTCAGCTCTTCTATAACATTTCTACTTATAAGCTTTTGGTCCATTACATAATCTTCTTCTAAGAATTGGGCATTGGTACTGACAATGACCTTTTAATTCTTAGGTTTATAAAATAAATAACCCTTCGTTCCCCTAGAAATTCAGAAAAAGAAACAAACTTCTATTTTCAGTTGCAACTTATCTGTGTTCCCATTTAGCACATTTTCTTGACACCCCCAAATCCGAATATGTCTTAGACTGGGCTTGCGCCTAGTTCACAATTCTGTGGGAGTAGTAGGTACTGACTTATAAATTACCAAGTTCAGAATATAAGCGGCTGGTTCTAATGCAAATCCCCAAAATGAATCGGGTAACACTGAATAACTCATCATAGATCTTATCATCTCCATAAGAGTCATATTCTTTCTTTCTGCTACACTATTCTCTTATGGAATGCCCTTTGCAGACAATTAGGATATAATCCGCTCTACTAACAAGTAGTTCCTAAACTCTCCAAAGATGTATTCACCACCACAGTTAGACCATAGTGTCTTGATACATTTACCCAGACACTTCTCTATTTTTGTTTTAAATTCTTTGAATTTCTCAAAGTATTTAGACTTAGGATGCATCAAATAAATGTACTCGTACCTTGAGTAATGGCTAATAAAAGTGATAAAATACTGAAAGCCTTCTCTAGCCCGGATAGACATAGGTCCACATACATCCGAGTGAACCAGTTCCAACGGTCTTTAGCTCTATAGCCTTTAGCCGAAAATGGCCACCTGGTCATTTTACCCTCCAATTAGGATTCACATACTGAAAGTCCTCTACTTCCAATAAACTCAAAAGTCCGTGTTCAACCAATTTATTTATACTTTTAGATTTATATGACCTAGGCGTAAGTGTCAAAGATACGTTTGGTTCATTAAAGATGGTTTTTTTCTCTTAAGTGGTAAATTAGATATATTATTTAATTCATTCAGTTATAGTGTAGGAGAGATAAGAGTGATAATATATGGATCATCCACTAATGTACCGAAACAAATAAAACTTTATTATCCTTAATAACCACAAACTTATTAAAATAAACAAAATATTCATCTTCAACCAATCTAGAAAAAAAAATTAAATTCCTTCTAATGAAAGGTACATAAAGACAATTTTTTATTATTAAAAACTTGTCTTTACTAAAACTAAGAGTGATATCTCCCACTGCAACTGCTGCCACCCTTGTATTATTGCTCATGTGTAGATATATCTCCCAATCACTATGCTGTTTTGGTTTATTGGAACCCCTGCAAAGAATTATAGACATAATTAGCAACTCTCGTATCTACGCACCAGGTACTGGTAGACAACACCGCTAAATATGTTTCAACAACTTGTGAACAAAAAATACCTTAGTTGTTCTGTAAGCTGAGAAAAACTAGACATTGCTTCTTCTAGTGCTATGTCTGGTTAGAGTGAAAACACTTTTTTTTCAACTTTTTTACAACAACTTTTGGCCCATTAGTTGCCTTTGGACCTGTGCCTCCCTATTTCTGAACATTTTTCTTCTTCTTGCCTTTCGGCTTAGATGTAAAATCTTTTTCAGCAACAAAGACATTACTTGACTTCTTAAGAACACCATCAGCTATTTAAAGTTCTTTAAGTAGTTCTGCTAGGGAAAAACTGAGTTTATCTATGGTATAGTTTCGACAGAACTACTTAAAGCTATCAGGCAATGATTGGAGTTTGATATCGACCTGAATTTTTTCGTCAATTTCAGCTCGAAAGATCTCAAATTCATTTAGAAGACAGATTATCTTTAGAAGATGATCGCTCATTGAAGTGCCTTCAGCCATGTTTGTGTTCATCAGGAATTTCATGGCCACCTGCGTAGCCACATGATTTTGATCACCAAACATCTTTTTGAGGTTCATAATTATGTCATAGGCGCTAGACATGGACTGATGCTGATGTTGCAATACATTTGGCATGAAAACCAAAATTTAACAGCGAGCCACCTGATCAGCCTTTTATCACTTCTAATAAGCCCTAGTTTCCTATTCAGTTGCTCCCTCATCAGGTTGGTGGATAAATCTCCGATAATACAAACTTATAGTCCTCGGCAGTTAAAATGATATCTAGATTTATTTTTTAGTCAACATAAGTAGGACTTGTGAGTTTGTTTTCTTTGGGTATAGTCGCGAGTAGATTGAAAGTCATTTAATCTTGAGAATCACATAATTAAAAATCATTAATTACAATGAGCAAAAACTTTAAATTTATTTAAAAATTGGTTCCCTCTACCATTTTAAAAAAAAAATTTGCTAATAGCCTCGTACACCGTGAATAGCATGATTTGATGGAAAAATTGTCTACTATTCAACATTTGTCTAGATAGGCCAATTTCTATTAATTTTACTATCTAGACAATAGACCATACCAAGTAGAATTAAATAGCTAACATAGTTTTGGTTCTACAAATAATAGCAATGACTCAGATAGAGATGATATTATTATTTACAGTTAAGTATAAAATATCACTTAATTCCAAATCAATCGCTCTGCAATGAACCTTTCAGATGGAGATGTGATTCACACTAATAATTATCTAAAATTATCCCTAAAAAAGGTTTGTATCGGTGATACCATAATTAATTCTGTTCGATAAGAATGAAGACCCTATAGTCAACACACAAAATTAATTAAATCACCTACAAACTAGTGATGAAGACCGTGTAATTTATCTGTAAATAAATTTTTTTACCCATTTAGTTTTTAAAATATTTTTAGGGTTGTAAAATCTATTTAATTTTAATAAATTTATAATTTTCAAAAAACACGCGTTATAAAAGATTTTTCTTTTAACCATCTTCACGTGTTATATATCTAACAAATAAAATTTTTAAATTCTTTTTATTTTATAAAAAAATAAAATATTAGAATTTAATTTTATTTTCCTCTCACACATATTTTGAAAAAATAATTTATTTAAATTAATCTATTTAATTAATTCTAAAATTTGAAATTAGTCGACATGTTTTCCAAGATTCTAGATTTTTTAAATCCATCTTAAACACGTTTTTGAGTATCAAAATAAAATTTGAAAATTTTCTTTAACAAAATTAATTAATTAATTAATTTAAGAAAACTTAATTTTATTTTTACGTTACAAAAAAATTAATTTTGATAATTAATTACACTGAATAGAAGGAAAAAATTGAAATAAACATATATGCATTTAAATAAATAAATAATGTAATGCATATATTAAATATACGGGTATAGTAATTATTTCGAACTTAAGAGTATAAGCACTCATAATAACCTGAAATGTGAATTAATTTATAAAATCAGTACAAAATTATTTATTCCAGCGCGGTCTTGTTCAATATACACAAATTGTACTAACACAATGAGTTGAAACATTTGTCGAAACAATTACCATTCCTCGTAATCAAAACAGATCTACTAAAACACTATGTTATGTTGAAAAGATCTTGCAGCGTTTCAACATGAAAGATGTTAAGCCTATTAGACACCTTTGAAAATTCACTTCAAACTTTCAAAGGCACATGGAGCTATCACTAAGGAAGAACGTAATTACGTGGCAAGGGTACCATACGAGTCAGTCGTGGATAGTTTGATGTATCCATGACCTGTATGAGGTCGGACATCGCTTATGCAGTGGGAGTAGTGAGCAGGTTCATGTTAAATCTGGGCACGAAGCACTGGAAAGTAGTAAAGTGGATTCTAAGTATCTCAGGGGCACCACTGGGTATGCATTGTGTTACAAGGGCTCAGGGATTTAGCTAAAAGGGTACGTGGATTCAGACCTAACTGGGAAAATCGACAGTAGTAAGAGTGGGCATGTGTTTACCCTGGGTAGTGCAGTAATAAGATGGGTCTCCAAATTACAGAAGATAGTGACAATCTTTACCACAGAGTCAAAATATGTCGCAGCCACTGAAGTGTGCAAAGAGCTGATTTGGCTAAATATTTTCTTAAAAGGACTAAGAAGTGGTAGGACAAGTGTCAGCTGTATAGTGACAGTCAAAGTGTTATACATTTGGCAAAGAACTTGGTGTTTTATTCAAGGATCAAGCATATTAATATTAAGTATCACTTTATTCGATTTCAACTGAAAAAGGGGCAGTTAAATCTGGAGAAAGTTCATGCAAATGAAAATCCTGCAGATATGTTCACAAAAGTTATCATAATGGAGAAGCTGAAAGATAGTTTAGCTTCTGTTGGTCTTCGGGCTTAGAAGGTAGGAAGTTGGCTCACACAGGGTATGCTTAATTAGTGTTATGAGGTGACAGTGGTCAGGTTTCTAGGTTGCAAAATACTTGGAGTGGATTACTTTAGGTGGGAGATTGTTAGAGGTGAAGAAAGTCCTCTTACAAGGATAGACTAATCAAGCGATTGGGAGACCGCTTGTGTGGTCAAATGCAGCTTGTAGTACTTTGCACAGTCTGCAACAAAAACTGAGAGTAGGGCTTGACCGCTTGAGCAGCCCATGCAGGAACAACGTTTTATAACACTACTAAGGTTTGTGTTGCCTATGTTTTTGTGTTGTTTTCTGAGTTCTCTTTGTCCCTCCCAAACCCTAAAACTCTTGTAACTCATTTTGTATTGAATATAGTGAAAGTGTGAGCCCGTGAACGTAAGCACCTAATGCTAAACCATGTAAAACTCGTGTGTGCATCTTGGTGGATTTCTTATTCTCTTTCCTTTTTGTTCTTCATTTGTGACTTGATTGCATGCTTTAACAACGGTGACTTATGGGTTGGATTTAGTCAGGTTTTAATTCAAATTCACATGTAACTTGTAGAAAAAGTTGTGAGTATTTGGTAAAAATTGTAACTTGTAGCTAAAATTAAAGAAAAAATAATTATAAATTGTAGCAGAAATTGTGAGTATTTAGAAAAACTTATACTTTATAGCTAACACTAATAGTATGAAGTTAAAAACTATTAGTAATAGTTTTACCAAACACCCCCTTTGTGCTTTATATAATTATCATTTGTAAAATAACTTTAACTATTTTAATTATTTTTTTAGATGTTAGAGAACAAGAAAGACTAAGTAATGGTGGAGTACAACGGCTAATATAATAGAGTTATTGTTAAATACATAGGAGCTTGTGATTTCTAGCTCAATTATTCGACCATCATTTATTTTGGATTTGTACTTTTGGCTTTAAACTCAAAATTTGTCTTAAAAATATTTTTGTGCACTTATGAATTTATTTTTGTTTTTACTTATTTAATTTTTATTTTTTAATATCTAGCTGTGAATGAATGAATGACATGAATACTTGCCCTCAAGGAATGACTTCAATTTTTTTTACAGATATTAATGGGAATGAATATGGATAATATTGACATATTATTACAGAAAATAAATTGATATTTTTGTTATAAAAAATGAATGAATATTTTATTATAGGGAATGAATGTGATACTATAGACAACATTATTTGCGTCGGGATTTAGCCGTATTTAAAGTATAATTTTATTTGCGATTGCAACTATACAGTAGCAAAAAGATAAAATTTTATAGTATTTATGATAGCTACAACACAGTCGAAAAAATAGTCACGATGGCGTTAACACGGTTGCCAACGTATTTGCGACTGTAGCGATGATCTAATTGCCGTAGCAAACATTTTGTTTATGGTCATCTTTTCTTGTATATGCATCAGTGACTTTCCATCTCAAAAGGTATGCCTTGTCGTCGTAAGCATTTCCGGCAACATAGCGCCTTCATTAAAACCCCTTTTGTGACCAAGACAATTGCCTCCCCCATTTGTCGTTGCTAAGCCGACGCAAATATTTTTTTGCAACGGCAATTTTAGCTTTTCAACGGGATAAGGCGATTGCAAAAAAGTCTTTTCTATTAAAAAAATTAGAGTGATTTTTAAAAAATAAGAAGTGAAAAAATTTAGTGAAAAAATAAGAAGTGAAAAAATTTAGTGAATTTTTCGAGATGGCAAGCGCTTTACCTTAAAAAAATAATTTTTTTTGTAAAGAAATTCAGCTTTCTAAAAATGACAAACAGAAGTTCAATAAAGTTGAGACTTTCTTCAACCTCTAATTTTTTTATTCAGCTTAATTATATGATTTATAGTACAAAATAGAACGATCTTATCACACCTCATAGTATTTATTCAACAGTCAAAATTATCCAAACTTATATCTAACGACAATTAGTACCACTTCAAAAAAATATTATCTCTCTCCTTATTTAATGCAGTTAGTTTAGAGAAATATCACATCTCTCCTCATTTAATACCATCTTTTTCCTTATTTTTCTCTTCTAAAATAATATCATTTTTCTTTACAAAAAAATATAACTTTAGATAAATATAATTTCAAAATACTTTATAGTTTATATTTGACATAAAAATGTTTTGAAACTTTTTGTAAAAAAAATAAAACGAAATCTTCAGGATTTTTTTTTTCTTCCTAAAAAATGAATTTATTTTATTGAATATAAAAAAATTTGTATTACGTGACAACTTAAAATGTACCATTTTTTTACAAAAACTAATTACTATTTTTTCGGAGAAAATCAAACAGAGCGATCTTATATGACACATCATATTTTTGATCTAGATGTTGAAATTGTTTAAAAATAGTTATCAACAATTTAAAACGAAAGAAGTTAAAAAAAACTTTTCTATATTTATACCTATCTCGGGACATACGGATGAAAATCAAAAAATGAGAAAGTTTTTAGCATATGGAAGGTTGGAAGGAAATAAGAAAGTTTATTCTCTTTCTTTGCCTATTCAAAACATATGTATGTCTTTTCCTTATTCAACATATGAAAGGATGGAAGGAAATTAGAAAGCTAATTATTAAAATCAGTTATTCTTTCATCTATTTTCATTTGAAATTTAATTTTTTTAAGAATTAGCTTTTTGATATTTAAAGATAATTTATTTTTTTGTTAATTAATTTTTTGGTTAAGAGCGTTCGAAAAAAATAATTAATTTAAATTAATTTAAATTATATTGACAGTCCTTTTAGGCACGAATTATATCTAGTATGTCAATAAAGCGCAATTCAAACTCTATGCCACGCCCCAAACTAAGTGACAACGCCACATACCCATTAAGAAGTATGCAAGGTTAAGAACTAACAAACAAAATTCCTCTTCAATATAAAAACTCAATTAAAAACTAAGAATAAATCTAGTCTAATATCTCCAAAAAAATATATATAATCTAGGTAGATATCCAAAAGAAACTCAAACAATTCTAATTAAAATCTATTACATATTCTCTGTCCAGATAAATAAAATAGAATAAGCCTACTCTTAACACTCTCCCAAAAATCCCGCGCAACTCTACTCTTCAGGATTTGTAAAAAAAAGTAAAATACATCATGAGTTCGACAACTCAACAAATCATCTACTACCATTGTTAGCTGGATCAAGTATATATATGTAAGAAAAACAAAAGTTATTTCTTTTTCTTCTAATATTCGATTAGTGGAAGACAAGTTTAGTTACAAGAAATCATAAGAATTAAAACAACTTCATGTATTTTTTTTTCAACAGAACAACAGAGTATTTCAATGAGTAAATGTAAAAGAATTCGATATTAAATGATTTGATAGTCCGATAATTTGATTTCTATAACTCAAGTCTAAAACGACTATGGCCACATTAGTCCGTAACAAGGCCCTAGAATCACACATAGGCCCGTGGTGAAACTCTAAAAGAAACTAATTTCTGTGTCAATATTTAACCCCTATTGTCTAGGGTTCAGATCATAGTCCAGCCATATTCAAAATTAATCAAATGAGATCACAATAATCTTTTCTAAAAATATTTTTGAATATCTTAAAACTTATTCAGAATTTCATATTTGATCCGTTTTTTTTCTTCAAAAACGAGTAAAAAATAATAAACAGATTTTTCTCCAATAAAACGGAGATACTCGAAAGATTTTTTTTTTCAATAGAGATATTCAAAATAATTTTATGATTGAAAAATACTAACAACGGTAGAAAGCTACTTACTTTCTAACAAAACCTCCTTGAATACTTCTTTCAGACACTTTCAATCTTATTACAATTCAACCTATTATCGAATTAACAATAATTTAAGAACAAAGACAAATATATAAAAATTCTTTATTTTATTTTATCTTTGTTGCTCAACTGCCAACTTATTGTTTGATCTTATTCTATTTATAAATATAATATTTATGTAGCCTTCTGTGATAAAGTCCATGCACAGGGAGTTTTTTTTTTCCAACATCAAAATCAACGTCTTAAAATTTTATATAAATATATATAGATACACATAAATATATTACGAACACTGTTTCGTTCCAAACCATGAGAAGCATCGATTGCAACTCACATGGACTTCGGCTTCACCATTTTTTTTTCTTTTATACCCATTCTATATCAATATTTGAAATAATATTTAATTAAAATTTGTTACAATAATTATTTAGACTTACTTTTTATCATCTGTCCTATATAATATTATCATTGAATTAAAATAAACTCAAGATTAACTTGTATGCGTCGATAAATATAAGAATAAACTAGTCTTACCGTTAAAAAATTACTTAATAAATCAAATAGGATTTTAGATCTTACCTATCAACGATCGACGCCGATATTAATAAGAACTACGCGCCAAGAATATGCAAATAGAGTTTTGTGACGATCGGACTTTGTTTACTACTCGATCGATACAATAAACACAAAATATTCTTCTTTGCCAAAAAAAATTCCACTCGGAGCTAACCCTATTGCGCCGCACAGCCTCTGCGCACTTTTTTTTTAAGCTACCGAAATCCCTATGTAGGGATTTATATAGCTAGGTTAAGCAATTCTATTACCAAAATAAACTAATTTCTAAAATATTAGAACTCGAAAAAATATTATGACTTAAGAATAATATCTATAATCGGATTTTAAAAATATTAGGATTCTAAAATATTAGGATTTTAAAAATTATTATTATTATTATTATTATTATTATTCTTTCTATTTTCGGATATAACAATCATTCCCCCTTAAAAGAAATTTAGTTCTTTAAATTTGAAATACCTTGGTTCTCAAACAGTTGTGGATATTTTTCTTTTATTTCTTTCTCGAGCTCTCAAATAGCTTCTCTTTCAGTGTGATTGCTCCACTTAATTTTGACATAATAAATGACTCGTCGTCTTAATGCTTGCTCTTTATTGTTTACAATCTTTACCGGTTGTTTATCATAACTCAAATTTTCTCTAAATTGTAGTGGTGCATGATCAATTACGTGAGTTTGATTTGGTATATATATATATATATATATATATATATATAGATAATTAGGAATATATTTTCTCAGCATAGAAATGTGAAAAAATTATATACTCCTACAAGTGAAGGTGGTAAGGCAAATTTGTAGGCTACCTCTCCAACACGATCTAATATCTCAAATTGTCCCACAAATTTAGGACTTAACTTTTCACGTACTCCAAATCTCATAACTTCTTTGATTGGGGATACCTTAAGAAACACATTATCTCTTGCCTGAAACTCTAAATTCCGTCTCTTATTATCTGCATAACTCTTTTGCTTGCTTTGAGTAGTGCAAAGTCGTTCTCTAATGAGATAGATCTTATCCACTGTTTGTTGTACAATTTCTGGTCCTAATAACTTTCTTTCATCAACGTCATCCCAACAAATAGGTGATCTACATTTTCTTCTATATAAAGTCTCATAAAGTGCCATTTGAATACTAGCTTGATAACTGTTATTATAAGAAAACTCCACTAAGGGTATATGGTCATCCTAAGACCCTCCAAAATCAGTGTTGCAAGCTCTCAACATATCTTCAAGTATTTGAATAGTTCTCTTCGATTGTCCGTCAGTTTGAGGGTGGAGGCTGAGCTAAAATTCAAACTAGTCCCCCAAAATTTGTGTAAACTCTTCCAAAATTTATATACAAACCTAATGTTCCTGTCAAAAACTATCGTCACAGGAATGTCATATAACCTTATGATCTCCTTAATATATAACCTTATGATCTTCTTAATATATAACCTTATGATCTTCTTAATATATAACCTTGTTAGCCTTTCTAAGAAAAATCCAACTCTGATAGCCAAAAAGTGCGCAGATTTTGTTAATTGGTCCACTTTGAGTTCTTGGCAACCCTGTCACAAAATCCATAGCGATATGTTCCCACTTCTGCTTAGGATTGGGAAGTGGTTGCAACTAATTCGCTGACCTTTGATGTTCAACTTTGACCTGTTGGCATACTAAACATTGAGCAACAAACTGAGCAATTTCCCTCTTCATATTATTCTACCCAAAATTCCTCTTTAAGTCATTATACATTTTAGTACTCCCGGGATGTACTGAATACTCCAATTAGTGAGCCTCTTCCATAATTATTTTCTTGATCTCCAAATCATTCGGTACACACACCCTATCTCCAAATCTCAAAGTCCCATCCTCATGAATTAAAAACTCGGTTTGCGATCCTGCTTCCACATTTTTTTTGATTTTTTGTATTTGTGAATCATCTCTTTGACCCGCCTTAATTATCACAATCAAAGTAGGCTGAACTCTATGATTTGCCAAAAGTGCACCAGGCTCCTGCCATCGTATCTCAGTATTTAGTCTTCTTAAATCTTCTAAGATATGTTTTTAGTTTGTGATCAGACATGCCAGACTACTTGAGGACTTCCTACTCAAAGCATCTGCCAATGCATTGGCTTTTCCTAGGTGATAGTTGATTCCCAAGTCATAATCCTTCAAAAGTTTTAACCACCTCCTTTGTCTCATATTCAATTCTTTATGGGTAAAGATAAAATTTAAGCTTTTATGGTCAGTGAAGATCTCACATCTTACGCCATATAGGTAGTGCCTCCAAATCTTCAACGCAAACACCACGACTTCTAACTCTAAGTCATGTGTCAGATAATTTTGTTCATACGTCTTTAGCTGCCTCGAAGCATATGATACCACATTGTCATTTTGCATCAAAACACATTCCAAACCCTTTTTAGAGGCATCACTATAGATAATAAAACCTTTATTATCAGAAGGAACAATGTGTAATAACCCAGCTCAAATTTTAGTATTAGCGACGGATAGATAATGAGAACATAGGTCACTACATGAACAAGGGAAACTTGCGTTAGAATGAGAACCGAGCTTAGGTCAAAATACAAAGCTTGTAGAGGATACATTTATCCTTCTGTTCACAAAAAATGAGCCAAAATTAAGAAGCCTTGATGGGTCAAAAGCCTTTCCAAAGTCACTGTTAAGGTTCAGTGACTGACAAACCTCTCTGTCACACAATTTTTATGAGACTTAAAACCTAACTTTTTATATGCCAAATCCAAAAGTGGTAAACATGAACTTTATAGTTAACATGTTAAACTAGTTATTGAGCAAAAATCATCCCAAAATACCCTTGGGTGATATCTCAAAGGTTTTGATCATTCTCTGTTAAAAACACAGTCTGCAGACCCTTTTTAGACTGACTGAACCCATTTTATAATTTGGTCAAAATCTCAAATATTTTCCAAATAACTAGCTCTAACTCAAAACATAAAACTTGTAGGGGGCACATTAAACTAAAACCCCACCAAAATTTAGAGCCATAGCCCTTGAATTGATACCACAAAACAATGGTCAATAGAAGCTCAATTCCTATGTATTTCTCTGTAAATTACTGAACCGTTTTTACTTAAATAAAATAAATGACACCCGTGCCTTAGGATCTAGCATTAGTGATAAATATGAAAGTTATAGAGAATATTTTTATCTAATTGATATTAAAAGTTTAGAAACTTAATCAGTGTCTAAGTACTTCGAAACACTGTCGCAACCTTAAAACTAGCAATTAAAACTTGTACCTATAATTGGCTAAGTGTGTGAATGGTGTGTTGCTTATGAGACTTGAGTATGTGAATCTCATATGAATTTTGTAAGTAATTAGTGTATGAAAATAATGCTTTTAACAAGATGAACTTATGCCAAGGGTTTGAGTCTATGTTGCTTAAATTGTGGTCATGCTTCATATGCTTGTACTTAATGCTTTATCAAGTTGTACCATGTGCCACGTCATGTATATATATCATGCAACGATTAATTATACATGAGAGGTATATTGCACGTCATGGGTATTCCTCCATTTCATCTTAGGTTATTGGCATTCCCTTCGTATCTTTCGGTTGGGTTGGGTGACATGGAAATCAATTATTCAGTGTTTGTGGATCTAGGGCGTCCCTGGTTGCCATATTTAATACTGAATTAGAGGTTTGTATTATAAAAGGAGGGTTTAGGCACCATGGGTTCGTTACTATCTTTAATTAGACTTTGGGTTGACGCTTAACAAGCATCCTAGTGCTTAAGGTGGGACTGTTGGCCTGGATAAGGGAGGCTGCTAAAAACTGGTTGGCCCGCCCCCACGCCATTGCCATTGAGTAAAACGGTTGAGGCATGTAGCCAAGGCGAGCGTTTACCTTTGGCAACGAGGCTAGGATTGGGTAAGTGATCAATATACCATCAAGTCTACTCTATAATTCTCGGCATGGAATTCGTGATACTGTTCTGGAAGTATTTGGGGTTGGGCATTCACATTTCATTCATCTGCATCACGCACTCACATTTCGGTTCTTATATGTGCTCATCTTGTTGAGAATGATAACTTGCCTATATCTCTGTTCCCTTAACTTTGTATTGGGTGTTATACGATATGTATTATAGAATATCTTATCGTGAGTTTGTCAGACGGTTTAAGAAATTTGCTTCTGGGTTCTGGCTCATGGCATTTATGCCACAGGTGAAGAAGAAGAACAGTTCGAGGAAGGCGCGCTTGTTGAGGAAGGAGACTTTGAAGAAGAGGGAGTGTGGCAAGAGCAGGATAACCCCAACGACGTAGTTTAAAGACGTAGACTATTTACTTTTGATCTTTTGTTCAGTTTTTCACGGACATAATATAACTTTTGTTAAGCTTTTTGGATGACTGTACTTATTAAGTATTTTAAACAATCTCTGAACCGTTAATGATCTAATAGTTACCTTAAGTATTTATAAACATTCGGTTAGAATATGTTCCTTATTTATAGTTACATATGTCCAAACATACCTGGGGAACGGGGTGTCACAGCTGGTATCAGAGCCTACGTTTAGTGAACTTTCAGGCCTTGGGGAACGAGAGATTACGAATTCTGTAGCATAGAAACTCTGTAAAATGTCTGTACTACTAATTTATTACTTATAATTTTAATAACTTAAAATCTTTACCTTAGAAGTTTTCTCTATCTTTCCTTTCTTAGGATGGCGTCCGACGCAGAACCAGTGGGGGAACCATGGGTGGGACCGGAACCTAAAGATTTAGATCCAGAAGAAGACCCGGAGGATATAACTATGGAGGAGCAAGAACCGATCAATGCCGTCCCTTTAGCGTGGGTTTTTCTGGAGGAATGGAAGGCTAACGTATATGACGAAGGTGATGTGATGGAGATAGACGAAGAGCCAAATGAGGAAGAATTCGATGCTGATGACGAAGAAGACAATGACGAAGAAGAAGAAATGGCGATTGATTTCCCATACGATCAGCTTGAGGCGTCACTACCCGAGTCTGATGAAGACGAAGCAGCGGATACCGCCATTTACTATAGTCGCTCGGAGTGCCAAGGCTTCTATAAAGGGGATCGCGTGTACGCTAGATCTGTCCGAAGCACATGTGCATGTGGAGAAAACTAGAATCTTTTCCGCATTACTTAGGATCAGTACGTGTGATCAAAAAGTGCAGTCGAAGACTCTATCGCTTAGATTTTCCTTTCGAATTTAAGACGCGACTGGGGGATGAATTGACTATAGGGTGGATTCAGTATCAGAGGCCGACAGATGAGAAAGGAATCATCAACCCACACGATTCAGCCATCAATTTCGATGACCCCGAGACATACCGAGAGACTCCGATCGCCATAACCAACAAAGTACAGATGGGGCCGAATGGCGTCTAGCACGTTGAGGTGCAGTGGCGTTGCTACAACATTATCGAGGCAACCTGGGAACACGAGTCGATTGTTCGCCATTTTTATCCACATTTGTTTGTTTAGATATTAGCGTGATAGCCTTGTACTTTTCCTTTTGACTTGAAAATTGTATGTGTGCTGTGTGAACTTGACAAACTTGTATTGACTATGAGTTGAAATGAAATACAAACCTTTGATGTCAAAATCTCCATAAGCAGTTCTATAATTGTTAACTTAACTCTACAAAATTCTAACCCGTAATAAACAATTAAGAACTAAAATAACTCCCAGAATCGTAACACTCTTTTTCTTTTAATCTAGAATGGCGGGTAGAAGACCTAATCACCGACAAGCCAATGGACCCACCAACGATGAGGCACCAGAACTAGCTCAAGTGCTACGAGAATTGGTCACCAGCATCAATCGCCTGCACGTACGTGACCGAGCCTGATTTTTATCAGAGTTAGGGAGGCAACAAGCCCTGACGTTTCGAGGAGGAGTAGAACTGAGGGAGGCAGAGGAATGGCTGAGAGTAGTCAAGAAACTGTTCAACTCAATGGGAGTCCAGGATGAGACCGATCGAGTGGCCTTAGCTGCCCATCTGCTAGAAGGAGAAGCCGATCATTGGTGGACTCTGATCACCAATATCCATGAGGTAGAGACTCTGACATGGAAGCAATTCGAAAGCCTATTTTTGGAGATATACTTCCCCGCCCCTTTCCATCAAGGGCAAATCCAAGAATTCTTGGAGCTCAAGTAAGGGACAGTTACGGTGACACAGTATGTAAACTGTTTCGAGGAGCTAAGCCGCTTTGCCACGATTATTGTACCAGATGAAGAATCGAAGGCACAAAAGATCGAATGGGGCTTGGAGCCGTCTATTCGAGCAAGGGTGATTTGCTTACAACTTCTTACCTACACCCAGGTAATGCGCGCAGCCCTGCTAGCCGAGACAGATTAAGTTAACTCCAGGAAGACATGGAACCAAAAGAAAGGAAGTACTAGCTCTGGAGGACCGGTGAGGAACAACAAGAAATATATCCCCAAGAAACTGTATTATCGAGAATATCAACAAGGATGACTGAGAAAACCCCCTGTAACATTTGTAATGTGCTTCAAATGACGCCAACTAGGACACAGGAGGTATGAGTTCCTGCGCCTCACACAGAGGAATCTGAGTAATCAACCCCGGCAGTGGAGGCAACCTTAAGCTCAACAGCCTAGGTTCCCAAAACAGATCCAAGTCACCAGGCCTGTAATTCAGCAGCAAAATGAAAGAGGAAGACCCCCGCTCGATAAGAATCCGAGACCGCAAGGGAACTTGGGCAATGGACAGAAGGCTAGAAATCTGAAGAGAAACAATGGGAATCGACCAATGGGAGGCTACATCTTTGCACTGCAGAAAGAAGAACAGGAGAACACCCAAGTCATACAAGGTATGTTCGTGTTATTCAACACCTTAGTAAAAGTACTGTTTGATTCTGGAGCATCCCATTCTTTTATATCTCTAGATTGTATGAAGTCCCTACTCTTAGAACCCGAGGCATTAGAACAGACCCTAAGTGTCGTCACACCCTTATGAAATCAAACCCGAGTAGACTCAGTTTGTAAAGCCTGTACGTTACGAGTAACCAGTACCCCTATGACCTACGACCTACGACCTACGAGTCATGGATTTCAATGGCTATGATGTAATCCTTGGAATGGACTGGCTATCGGGACACCATGCTATCATCGACTGCCGACAAAGGAAGATATGGGCGCAAGCTGAAGATGACACCACTGTGTGAATCCAAGGAGAACGACGCGAGATTCTAACCCCAGGTAATGCGAAGGACAGGAAATTGAGTAATTTCGTAGGGAGATTAACGTGTCTACTTGCTAGTACGAACATTTCGTCAACCCCCGAGTTACCCCGAGTAGTGTGCGAATACAAGGACGTATTCTTGGAAGAACATCCTGGATTACCCCCACATCATGAGATTGAGTTCACGATAGAACTTCAGCCAGGAACCGCACCAATTTCGATCACAGCCCACCGTATGGCACCCGCCGAACTAAAAGAATTAAAGATCCAGCTCCAGAAACTGCTCAGCAAAGGTTTTATTCGCCCTAGTACGTCACCATGGGGAGCGTCAGCACTGTTCGCCAAGAAGAAGGATGGAACTCAATGTCTCTGTATCGACTACCGTCTGCTGAACAAGGTAACAATCAAGAATTGATACCCCCTGCCTCGTATTGATGATCTCTTCGACCAATTGCGAGGATCAACTTGTTTCTCAAAGATCGACCTTCGATCCGGATACCACCAACTTCGAGTCAAGGAGGAGGATATACTGAAGATAGCCTTTAGAACCCGATATGGACATTATGAATTCGTAGTCATGCCCTTTGGTTTAACCAATGCCCCTGGAGTTTTTATGAGTTTGATGAATAAACTCTTTCAGCCTTA
The DNA here is from genome assembly GCA_032270985.1 of Heliamphora pulchella. NCBI lineage: Eukaryota > Viridiplantae > Streptophyta > Magnoliopsida > Ericales > Sarraceniaceae > Heliamphora > Heliamphora pulchella. The sequence goes on from JAULJZ010154784.1 coordinate 19,848, forward strand.
CCTCGACTAGTTTGTAGTAGTCTTCATAGATGACATCCTTGTATACTCCCGATCTGAAGAAGAGCATGAGCAGCATCTGAGAATTATCTTGCAGAAGTTAAGACAGTCATAACTCTTTCCTAAGGCAAGAAAGTGTGAGTTTTGGTTGCACGAAGTGAAATTTCTGGGAAACGTAGTATCTAAGGAGGGAATAGAGGTGGACCCTGCCAAGGTAGAAGCTGTTTTGGAGTGGAAGCCACCTCAGAATGTTTTTGAAGTTCGTAGTTTCCTTGGACTAGCAGGATATTACTGGAGATTTATCCAGGATTTCTCAAAGTTGGCACGCCCAATGACCAGATTAACGTAAAAAGGGGTGAAGTTTGAGTGGAATGATAAGTGTGAGGCAACATTCCAAAAGCTCAAGAAGATATTGACCAGTGCCCTGATCCTTATCATACCTGAATGAGAGGTTAGGTATACGGTATATTGTGATGCATCAAAGGATGGTCTAGGATGTGTTCTAATGCAGAATGGTAAGGTGGTAGCTTACGGATCCAGACAATTGAAATCACATGAGAAAAATTACCCTACCCTTGACCCGGAACTTGCGGTAGTAGTGTTCGCACTAAAGTTATGGAGACATTACCTCTATGGAGAACGATTCAAGCTTTTTACCAATCACAAAAGTCTGAAGTACCTGTTTACCCAAAAGGATCTTAATATGAGGCAGCGTCGCTGGATAGAATATTTAGAGGATTACTAGTTTACATTAGCCTATCACCTAGGCAAGGCTAACGTGGTGGCCGACGCCCTTAGCCGGAAAACGAGGAGCACAATGGCTAGTATGGCCTCAAGGGAATGGAAGATGATGGGAATGCTCAACGAATTTTTATTTCAACCAATAGAATCAGAGGATGGAAGCTGTTTTTGTTTAACAGTGGCGACAATAAATCTCCGTCAACGAGTCGTGGAAGCCTAAAAGTACGACTAGGAATTTGAATTTATCCGAAGGCATCTGATTGTGGAAGAATCAAAGCTAGGATGGGTAGTCAACAAGCATGGGTAGTTGACCGACTAAGGACGACTTTTCGTACCTAATGTTGAGAATCTGAGAAGAGATATCTTGAGGGAGCATCACCAGACACTTTTTCCTGTCCACCCCGGAGAGACAAAGATGTATCATGATTTGAAGAGGCAGTATTGCTGGAATGATATGAAGAAAGATGTAGCAAGTTTTGTGGCCAAATGCCTTACCTGTCAGCAAGTTAAAGCCGAGCACCAAAGACCAGGAGGAACTCTTTAACCCATGGAGATACCTCAGTGGAAGTGGGAACACGTTACCATGGATTTTGTCTCTGGGTTACCGAGATCGCCAGCAGGACATGACTCTATTTGGGTAATCGTAGATCACCTCACTAAATCAGCACACTTCCTACCAGTTCAAACTTTCGAGAAGCTGGAAACCCTAAATTAAAAGTACATTCGAGAAATCATACGTCTTCATGGAACTCTGCTAACCATCGTGTTAGATTGAGATCCACGTTTCACCTCACGATTCTGGCAAAGTATGCAGACCACCCTAGGAACGAAGCTTTGCTTCAGCACCACCTTTCACCCGCAGACTGATGGGCAATCTGAACGTACAATTCAGATATTGGAAGACATGTTTTGAGCCTGCGTCGTGGACTTCAAGGGACACTAGGAGAAACACTTACCATTGGTCGAGTTTGCTTACAACAACAGCTATCAATCCAGCATTGGCATGCCACCATATGAATTCCCATATGAAGCCCTCTATGGAAGACCGTGTCGTTCGCCGATTTATTGGACCGAAGCAGGAGAAAACGCACTTCTTAGACCAGACTTAGTGCAGGAGAACACCGAGAAGATTCGAATCATTCAGCAACGGATAGCCACCGCACAGAGCCGACAAAAGAGCTATGCAAATCAATGACGAAGGCCGCTACAATTTGAAGAAAGAGATCATGTGTTCCTGAAGATTCAACAGCAAAGAGGGGTGATACGTTTTGGCCAAAATGGGAAGCTAACTCCAAGATATATTGGATCGTTCGAGATTCTAGTTAAGATTGGAAGGAACTATATGTTGATGAGGATATCACGTTTGAAGAACAACCAGTGAGGGTTATCGATCAACGAGACAAGATTCTTCGAGCCAAGACCATTCCGCTCGTCTGAGTTCTTTGGAAACACAACGGGATTGAAGAATCCACATGGGAGCGAGAAGAAGCTATGAGGACTAGTCATCCCCAGTTGTTCGCAGATTAAGGTACGATATGAAAATTCGAGGACAAAATTTATTTTAGGGGGGTAAATTGCAATAACCCAGCTCAAACCCTAGTATTAGTGATGGATAGATAATGAGAATATAGGTCGCTACATGAACAAGGGAAGCCCTAATTAGCCCGAAAATCCTATGTAACCCGAAATCCTAATTTGGACCCAAAAACCCTAAAAGAGACCAAATACTCAGAGGTAAGGCCTTAGCACTCAAAAAAGTCTCAGAATAGCTTAAATTAAGTAAATAACATAAAATATTAAATTAAAAATAAAAAATTTCTATAATTAAGGTAAAATGATCATTTTTCTCATAGTATAGTAAAAAGTACTAAAAATCTAAAAATTTGGCACATGGACACCCAAAATTAGATATTTATATATAATTAATTAATAAAATATAAAATAACAACAAAAATGACCAAAATTCCCATGCATGGCCGGCCATCTAGGAAGTTGTGCCCAAAAAGCTATTTTTTGCCTTTTTAAGCTTAAAAATGAGGAAAAGATGTATAAATTAAGTATTATTTTGACCCAATACTTTTTATACAAGTAATATATATACTAATATAATAATATAGGTCAACAAAAGTAAACAAATAATTATTTAAAGTCTCTACATAATAAATAAGTCAAAAAGTCAATTCTAGTCAAACTAGCTTAATTTAACTTAAAAGCCTACACTTATTTATTTAATTGCTATTAAAATTATGATAAATTATGAAAAGACTAAGTTAATTATAAATATATTAATATAATAGGTTTTAGTAGATTTAGGTACATAAAACTAATATTTTATACATTTATATACACAAAAATACAACAAAATACCATTTAAAACCCTAATTAAACTCAAGACCAGCTTTTTAGTCTCCCAAACCTGCTATAGCCAAACCACACTGCCCCAAAATCTAAATTTTTAAGTTCATAATAAAACCCACCTCCCATGCAACCAATGAAATTCAATGAAAATTCAAAATTTAAATTTTTGTAATAATTAATTTCCATTTACATTTTCTTCTATAAAAACATGGCATAATCCCCCATTCCCTTCATACATTTCGGCTGAGAGGAGAGGGAGAGAAATCATAAAAATTTCTCTAAGTGTCCACAAAGAAGAAAGAAAGAAGAAGGAAGAAAGAATGATGAAGGAGTTAGGAGGAACCAAGGAGAGATCTTTAAAGTTAAGTCCTATTCTCCAACAAGCTTCTAAGCATCAAAAGAGATAAGTAACTCCTTTAAACTCTCATATTCTCCCCTAAGATACCCCTCAATCCATCTCTATAACAAACCCTAAGAAAATAAAACAAATAATAAGTCAAAAAGGCGTCATAGGAGTGGAACATGGGCTGTTTGTGTAAGATGGTATTTTGTATCAGCTTGCATGTGTGTGTTTTTAAGTTTTATGGCTTGTGTGTATTCTGGAGTTTTGATTTATGTGAGTTTATAATATGCATGCAAAGAAAACATATAAAAAATGTAGACAACATAAGCTAAGCAACCAAAACCCTAAGTAGCCTGATTTTCTGGACTTACTCACTTTTTGCCACCAAATTTAAAATATCATAACTAATTGTAGAAATATGATCTTAAAGTGATTTTTGTGTCCAGGTCTATATTTTTGAGTTATCTTTAATACAAAATTATTTTGAAGTGATTTTGTTGGGTAGAACTCTAGATATCTCATTTTTTTCAAAGAGTGTCAGATCTTGACTACTCTGAGTTGAATACCTAAACACATTGAGTTATAATGAGAACCGAGCATTGGTCATAACAAAAAACTTATAGAGGACACATTTATCCTTCTTTCTACCAAAAATGAGCCAAAAATACGAAGCCTTGATGGGTCAAAGCCTTCCCAAATTCATTGTTAAGGTTTAGTTACTGACAGACCTCCATGTCACACATTTTTTGTGAGACTTAAAACCTAACTTTTTATAAGCCAAATCCAAACGTGGTAAGCATGAACTTTGTAGTTAACATGTTAAACTAGTTACTGAGCAAAAATTAGTTCAAAATACCCTTGGGTGATACCCCAAAAGTGTTGAGCATTCTCTATTAAAAACACAATCTGCACACCCTTTTTAGGCTGACTGAACCCATATTATAATTTGGCCAAAATCTCAATTTTTTTCCAAATAACTAGCCCTAACTCAAAACATGAAACTTGTAGGGGGCACATAAAATTAAAACGCCACCAAAATTCAGAGCCATAGCCCTTGAATTGATACCCCAAAACAGTGGCCAACAGAATCTCAATTCTTATATGTTTCTCTGTAAATTATTGAATCGTTTTTACTTAAATAAATAAATGACCCTCGTGCCTTAGGATCTAACATTAGTGTTATACATGAAATTTGTAGGGAATATTTTTATCTAATTGGTGTTAAAATTTTAGAAACTTAATCAGTGTCTAAGTGTTTCAAAATACTGTCGAAACCTTAAAACTAGCAATTAAAACTTGTACCTATAATTGGCTAAGTGTTTGAATGGTGTATTGCTTATGAGACTTGAGTATGTGAATCTTATATGAACTTTGTGAGTAATTAGTGTATGAAAATAATTCTTTTAACAAGATGAACTCATGCCAATGGTTCGAGTCTATGTTGCTTAAATTGTGGTCATGCTTCATATGCTTGTACTTAATGCTTTATCAAGTTGTACCATGTGCCACGTCATGTATATATGCCATGCAACGATTAATTGTACACGAGAGGCATATTGCACGTCATGGGCAATTCTCCATTTTATCTTGGGTTATTGGAGTCCCATTCGTATCTTTCGATTGGGTTGGGTGACATGGAAATCAATTATTCAGTGTTTATGGATCTAGGGCGTCCTTGGTTGCCATATTTAATATTGAATTGGAGGTTTGTATTATAAAAGGAGGGTTTAGGCACCATGGGTTCATCACTAGCATTAATTAGACTTTGGGTTGACGCTTAACAAATATCCTAGTGCTTAAGGTGGGACTACCGGCCCGGATAAGGGAGGCTGCTAAAAACTGGTTGGCCCGTCCTCACGCCATTGCCATTGAGTAAAACGGTTGAGGCATGTAGCCAATGCGAGCGTTTACCTTTTGCAACGAGGTTAGGATAGGGTAAGTGATCAATATACCATCAAGTCTACTCTGTAATTCCCGGCATGGAATTCGTGATACTTTTCTGGAAGTATTTAGGGTTGAGCATTCGCATTGCATTCATCTGCATCACGCACTCATATTTCGGTTCTTATATGTGCTCATCCTGTTGAAAATGATAACTTGCCTATATCTCTGCTCCCTTAACTTTGCATTGGGTGTTATACGATATGTATTCTAGAATATCTTGTCGTGAGTTTGTTAGACGGTTTCGAAAATTTACTTCTGGGCTCCGGCTCATGGCATTTATTGTTGGTCTGGGTTTGGGCTAGCATCTTGCCGTGGCAGAGGTCCGGGTTTGGCCCGAGTCACAGTCGACTTGTGGCGCTTGGCGCTGTACCCTTTAAAAAAATAAAGTTGCGCCTTCACCACCGCCTACAGGTTTTGGTGAGATGGTAAGCGCTTGATCCACAATTGGTATCAGAGCGAGGTCTCAAGTTCGATTCCCCATCGTGGAAGGCCCTATGTCTTGCGGGTTGTGCGGCAGGTGCTGGGGGGGTTGTTGGCCTGGGTTTGGGCCAGCATCCTGCCGTGGCGGAGGCCCGGGTTTGGGCCGAGTCAGAGTCGACTTGTGGCGCTTGGTGCTATACCTTTTAAGGAAATAAAGTTGCGCCTTCACCATCACCTGCGGGTTTTGGTGAGATGATAAGCGCTTGATCAACATTTATGCCACATGTGAAGAAGAAGAACAGTTCGAGGAAGGCGCGTTTGTTGAGGAAGAAGACTTTAAAGAAGGGGGAATGTGGCAGGAGCAGGATAACCCCAACGACGCTATTTGAAGACGTAGCCTATTTACTTTTGATCTTTTATTTAGTTTTCCACGAACATAATGTAACTTTTGTTAAGCTTTCTAGATGACTTTACTTATTAAGTATTTTGAACAATCTCTGAACCGTTAATGATGTAATAGTTACCTTAAGTATTTATGAATATTCGGCTAGAATATGTTCCTTATTTATAGTTACATATGTCCCGATATGCCCGGGGAACGGGGTGTCACACAATGAGTATTGGTGTTGATGCGAAACGTCATTTTAATTCCTGAGAGCTCTGTTCACATTCATCAAACCACTCAAACCTAACCCCTTATTGAGTTAAATGAGTCAATGGTACAGGTATACAGGAAAACCCTTCTACAAACCTCCTATAGTATCCAGCCAATCCTAAGAAACTTAAGATTTCTGTCACACTGGTTGGTCTATTCCATTCAACTACAACTTCATTTTTCTTTGGGTCAACTGAGACCCCATCCTTGGATATTACATTGCCTTAAGAAAGGACATACTATCCAACCAAAACTCACATTTCTTTAACTTGGCATATAATTTCTTCCTTCTCAAAATTTGCAACACTATCCCCAAATGTTGCTCATGCTCCACTTTATTCGTCGAATATACTAGAATGTAATCAATAAACACCACCATAAATTGATCTAAGAAAGGTTTGAACACCCTAATCACTAAGTCTATGAATGCTGCAGGCACACTAGTTAGACCAATCAGCATCACTATAAACTCATAATACTCATATCTAGTGCGGAAAGCTGTTTTAGGCACATCTTCCTCCTTAATATTCAATTGATGATAACGTTAGCGAAAATCAATCTTTGAGAATAATTGTGCTCCTTGTAGTTGATCAAATAAGTTGTCAATTCTGGGTAATGGATATTTATTCCTTATCGTCTTTTTATTTGATTCTCGATAATCAATGCATAGACACATACTCCTATCTTCTTCTTTTTTCACAAATAAGGCAGGGGCTCCCTAAGGAGAAACACTAGGCCTAATAAAATGTTTATTCAACAATTCCTGTAATTGCTCTTTTAATTCTTTTAACTCTGTTGGGGCCATCCTATATGGGGCCTTGGAGATAGGCCCTGCGTCAGGGACCAAGTCAATAGAAAATTCAATTTCTCTATCTGGTGGCAAACTTGATAAGTCCTAAGGAAATACATTAGGAAATTCCCTCACAATAGGAATATTCTCCAAATTGAAATCATTCTGACTTGTGTCTCTAATAGAAACCAAGTAACCCTTACAACCATTTTGCAACAACCATTTTACTTACAAAGCTAAGATCATTATGGGAGAATTTTTACGTCCGCCACCCACAAAACAAAATTCTAATTAATTTGGATACTGAAAAATAACCTTTTTACCACGACAATCAACAAAATCATAATTAGCTGCGAGCCAATCCATCTCAAGAATAATATAAAAATCTCGTATCTCTAGCACTGTTAAGTCCACCAGTAATTCTCTACCATCTATGTCAACCACATGAGATATGTAGATTAAATTGGTAATTAAAACACCTCCGACTAGGGTTTCGACACATAAGTCATTCTTCCTCGGAATGCATTTCTATTCATGTTTCTTAGCAAACCCCATAAAAACAAAAGAATCAGTTGCACCAGGATCAAATAACACATAGGCATAAACAGAAGAAACTGGGATAATACCTGTCACCACCTCGTTGGAAGTTTGAGCATCTTGCTAACTAAGTGCATATACCTTCCCATGAGTCATTGGCCTCTGAAATCCTTCCTTCTTTTGATTGGTAGTCATCGGAGCACTTTTATTCATCTGTATGTTCCTTCCTCTTGATCTCCCGTCCATCTCTATTAGGGCATTAAGCTATCATATGACCGCGTTGTTCACAGGCAAAACAAGCTCTAGTATTCCAGCAGCATTCACTATCAGAATGAAATCCACTACATCTGGAGCATCGTGGTCGATCTCTCTGTCTATTGGTCTGTATCATTCTCATGTATGCGTTTCTTCATCTGCCACCATTCATAAGCACTTCCTTGCAGCATATAGGAAGTATAAGAGACTTTTTCTTCATCGATACATCCAAGAACACCAAAAACTTTTTCCATCTCTGTCATCTATTTTTTTCCCTCTAAAAGATCTGTGGTTCCCTCAAATGCCAGTGGAGCCAATCTTTTAAGCTCTGCAATGCCCACTACGTTGCCTTGGCTGTGTCCCTGCACCTTGTTGCATTTGCTGCTGATGCTCTATAAGCCTAGTTAGGTTCGTACCTATGGTGGCTTGTTGTTGCACCACCCCTATCAAAGTTTGCATCAACTGAAACATCTCCGATGGATTAGGGACCCTGGGTTGTTCATTTCCACTACGCTACTGACCTTGAGTGTCAATGTTTACTCAAGAACCCTCAGAAATGCTATCTGTATTTCTTTGTTGTTCACTGCCAATAGCTGTCTGATTTGTTTGACCAATTTGGGGTTTTCAACAATATCTATTAGTCTCCTAGAATGTGCCATATCATCCTACATACATACATAGTTATACCACACTGCATATATATATATATATATATATATATATATATATATATATATATTCAAAGTAATAACAAGAAATAATAAGATCAAAACATAATCAAGTTTTCCAACTTACTGTCTACCCATCTCACCACTATGTTTTAAGTGTTTCAATTAAAAAAAAACTTAAGCTCTGATACCAATAAATTGTCACGCCCCAAACTACGTGACAACGCCGCATACCCATTAAGGAGTATGCAAGGCTAAGAACTGAACTATTAAACAAAATTCCTCTTCAATATAAAA